>PVKU01004291.1:0-151236 GCA_004027475.1 Anoura caudifer | reverse complement strand
AAAAAAAAAAGAGAGAGAGAGAAACATTGATTGGTTGCCTCCCATACGCACTGGATGATGTGATCAAACCCCCAACCCAGGTATGTGCCCTGACCAGGATCAAACTTGTAACATTTTGGTGCACAGGACGACACTCCAACCAAATGAGCCACCAGGCCAGGGCCAGCCACATCATTTTTAGAGTGGCCAGAATGCAAGCAAAGTCACTGATGCCCACCCATTAGCTGTATGACTTTGAGCAGGTGGCCTGTTCTCTGTGAGACCCAGTCTCCTCACTTGCCAGCAGGGGACAATAATATGACCCATCCCATAAAGTTTCTGTGAACACTTCAATGCAATTACATGGGAACACACAAAGATATTTAGAACGTTTCTAAGCAAAGGAGGGGTTTACTGTGCAAAAAAAAAAAATTTATATTTTGATTCCTTGGAATGCCTTAACCATATCCGGAGAAATGAATTCAAAATAAGGTCACGTGCCTTTAAACAGGAAACTCAGACACCCCCCCGCCCTGCACTGTCAGAAGTCAGTTCACCGTTATTTAGTCCCGTCTTCTTGGGGATGGAAATGGGAATTCTTCCCCCTGTGAGCTTGACGCTCTGGCAGCTAAATCATTCGTATGTGATCTGCTTGTCTGATGGTGAGGCCATTTGACTATGTGCTTTAAAGAAAAGATTCCTCAAACCCAGAATGATTTTCCTTTCTTCCTTCTTTTTTCCAACTCAGAGCTTTAAGGCAGGTGACAGTGGAGACTGGAGCTGTCAGAGCAGCCATGACTCACAGGACTGTCTCTCATCCTGTTCTTCTCTCAAAATCCCCTGGCTGAGACAAGGGAGCTGAGTGGGGACGCTGGGCCCGTCCGAACCCAGGAAGATAGGGGGGTCCGTTGCCTCTGAGTCCCAGCCTCCCGTCTTGCCTTCTGTCCCTTAACTGAGGCCCCCAGGTCTTCCCCACCCATCAAACCTTGCTCAGGAAAGGATCTGCCTCGAGCTCCAGGAGACAGAAGTGGGGATGGAATCAGACTGTTGTCTTTCCAAGCCTGACTCCTACATGTATAAACCACAACACTCAGAGCACATGAGCACAATCTTTCTGTGCCTCAGTTTCCTCTTCTATCTGATGAGGACAACAACACCCACTGTTCCTATTCCATGGGGTTGATGTGAGGGCCAAATGTGCACTTCAAATGCCTGGAACATGGTAGGCCTCAATAGGCGGCATCTTGTGTGAACTGTTCCAGAGCAGTGTTGACGGAGGAAGCCAGACCCCAGCAGATGAAGGAGAGAATGGGCGGAGGCGGGGGCAGGGGCACAGTGAGAAGAGAAAGTGAGTAGAGAAGGCTCCTTAGGAAGCAACCTAGGGGTCCGTCAATAGATGTGGATAAGGAAGATGCGGTGCGCATACACAATAGAGTAATACTCAGCAATAAAAGGGGAAGGAATCCTGCCACTTGAGACAGCATGGATGGACCTAAAGGTTGTCACACTAAGTGAAATATGTCAGACAGAGAAAGGCAGATACCACACAGTATCACTTCCATTTGTACTGCTCTAAGAAATCAAAACAAATGAACAAAGAAAACAAAATAAAAACAGGCTCATGGAAACAGAGAACAAAATGATGGTTGCCAGAGGAAAGGGAGGGGGGGACTGGGTGAGAAACGTGAAGGGGAATATAGTCAGTAACACTGTGACAAGCTGGCACAGTGACAGGTGATGACTAGAATTAGTGTGGTGATCACATCGCAAGGTGACTCCATATAAATGTTGAGTCACTTTCCTGCACACCTGAAACTAACGTAATATTGAATACCAACTATACTTAAATTTTTTAAAAACTTAAGCACAAAAACAGGAATATTAGGGGATTTTATGATATATTGTACATACTGTCCACACCTATTTAAATGTGGTCCCTACAATGATTATATAGCAGGAGTGCTTTGCAATTTACATAACTGTGAGGAAGCTCCAATAGGTGAAGTATCATAATATAAATAGAGAACAGCATTCATTTTTACCATTGTGAGGACAGATGCGCAGGAATCACATATGGAAATAATAAGGTGAGCCACATAAGCTCTGATGGTTACAAACTCAAAGAAACAGTCATGAAAGAAAAAAAACGTGGCTGAGAAAGAATGGGAACGGCCAGCGTTGGCCTCTCCCAGGGCACCCAAAATTCGCACCACATATTTTTTTCCAGCTGGCCTTTTTGCCAGGTGAATAATTTCTAAATATTTCTGAAAGGGAGAAATTGAGAAGAAATATTGCAATAGTGTTTCACATTCTCTCAGAAGGCTTGCCAACTGCATGGCATTTTTCGCACTTGCAGGCCTGGACAGGAGGTAATGGGAACAGGGGTAGGTAGCTTCAGAGAATGAAGACACTGGGCACAAACATCAAGGCCCCTCCCCCCACCTCTGTTCCTCCTGGTCCTCCATGCCCCAGGAGAACTGTGGGAGACCAGCGTGAGCGGCATCCTCACATCAGTGGGGAGCTGGTAAATATTCCTGAATTCCCTCTGAAAAATTGTACTCAGTACATAGGATGGAACCAGAATTTGATGTTTTACAAAGCTCTCAATATATTGGTGACTAGGCAGGTTTGGACTATACTCACGAACTCTATCAATGCAAGCTGGCGCTGCAGGCGCTCTGTCCCATAGTGTGTCCCCCACACAGGGCCTCTGTCCCCCCACGGAGTCCTCTGAAAGTGGATGCTGTGCCAGGGCAGAGAAGAGAGGCTCTGTCCCTGGAACCTTCTCACAGAGACCCCATACGACCACCAGGAAGCCCTTTTCTGCGACCACGGGCCTCCCCGGAGCACAAACCCGTGAAACCAGTGACGGTGGGCAGGTCTATGCCAAGAACTGCCCCAGTGGAGGAGCCAAACACGGCCCTTTTATTGCAGGTACTCGGCCCTCTGCCTCTCTGGCTCTTCCCTAAACCCACTGAACCCCCTGAACCCCCTGAATCCCTCCCACAGCCAGCAGTCCATGCCCCCGCACCTCCATTTCAGCTCAAGTAGGTGGAAGACACTCGCTCCTTCCCTGAGGCTGATAAACTGCAGTGCCCCAGGCCAAGGAGGCTCACTGTGTGCACATGCGTGGTTATCACAGGGAGGACTCTGGCCTCTGGGGAGCAGCTGGGAGCTCCAGCCCCGGCCAGGCTCCCCGCCAGCAAGAGCTGCGCCTCATGTTCTCACTGATTCCCAAAGAAGCAGACACCTCATCCAAGCCGTAACACAGTCCAATCTCAGGTAAGGAAAATGTATTACTGCAATTAATGGGGCCCTGACTGGCTCCTAGTGAAATTACAACCCTAAACATTGTTATGCAACGGGCCCTCTGACCCCTTCCCATAGGGTCACCACAGCAGCTGTGAACAGCTCTCCTTCAGGCCCACTCAGAGCGCCTCTGCCACGTGAAGCCCTGCTCTAACGCCAGAGGGATGGGACTGTCCCTGCTCACTGTGCCATATGCAAATGAGAAATTAATAAACACTTAGCTCATGTGAGTTACCCAAGGTCACTGGCTTGTCCCCAGGTGGCCAGACTTCTGGTGCCCACGGGCTCCCTGAGCCTTGCCAGATGGTACCTTTTCCGCATGTTGTCACAGCAGCCAAGAGGCAGAGGGTCCCCCCCTTGGTGGGAGCCCTTAATTCGAGCCTCCACACAACCAGCTGCCTGCTTCTTTTGTAGGTCCTGCTCAGCATCCTCAGTGAAGGGCAGGGGAGCTGCTGTACACAGATGCCAGCCCAGACTTGGCATTGGGATCAAATAGGCTTCAGGAGGAAAAGAGCAAAGCGATTCATTCCCTGGACTCTGTTCAAAATCAAACTGCCATAGGTATTTTCCCAGCTTGGTTCACAAAAGTACATGCACATGAACGTTCGGAGCAGTTTTGCTGGTAATAGTCAAACACCGCACACAACCCAGATGTCCTTCAGGGTGTGAGAGGCCCAACACGTCCATCCACCCCATGGAATAGTGCTGTGCAGCTAGCAGGGCAGGGCAGGACACAGGTACCACCTGGACAGCTTCAAGGGAATGATGCTGTGGGGAAAACAAAGCAACCCAGAGGTTTACATGGTGTGATTCCATTTATAGAACCTCCTCGAGACGACAGAACTGTAGAAGCGGAGACCAGATCAGTGATCTCCAAGAGTTAGGAGACGGGGCAGAGGGAGGCCGCTGTGGCTATGGAAGGATGACATGAGGGGTTCTTGACGTGACTGAACTTTTCTGGGTCTTGACTGTGGGGCTGGTCACACAATCCACACATGCGATGAGACTAAAACTGCACTGAACTAACACACACACACACGGATAGAAAATAGCGAAACCGGAGTAAGGTGGGTGAATTATATCAACGTCAATCTCCTGATTATAAAATTGTATTATAGTGATGCAAGATGTTACCGCTCAGGAGTGGTTGAAGGGTACAAGGATCTCTCCGCATTATTTCTGACAACTGCATGCACATCCACAGTTATCTCAAAATGAAGTTTTAGAAACCCCGTCAGCCACCTTAAGCAGATGACCAAGGTCAGGATTACCAAAGAAAGTCATGATGATGATGTGCCCCTTGCTATGAGTGACTTGAAGGGCACTTTGCCCTGGAGGTGTGCTCCCCCCAAATCCATAACCCCAGTTTAATCATGAAAAAACATCAAATAGACTTGCATTGAAGGACATTCATCAAAATTCTGGTACTCTTTCATGATCTTGGCATTTCTGAAAACAAGGAAAGAATGAGTAAGTCAACAGAGAAAGAATAAGAAGTCATAGTAATAAAATACAATGTGGTATCCCAAAGTGAATCCTGAAATAGAAAAAGGACATTAGCAGAAAAACTGGTGAAATAAATATGGTGAGTAGTTTAGTTAATAATGTTGAATTGAAAGGATATTGTGTACTCTCCCAAGCCCAGCTCGAAATCTCCCTCTTCCAGGAAGGCTTCCCTGACCACTGATTGCCCTGACCTATGTGGACCCCCTCCCCATCCCTGTGATGAAGAAATACAGAAGCTAATGACTTAATCTTTGTCCCTTCCTCAGAGATCCTGCTGACAATATAGCTGGTACTTTCCTGTGCTTTTAATCTGCTAGATTCAAACTCAATGAGGTATGTGAAGAAGCCTGCGCTAGCCTCCTGGATGATGACAAAAACATGACCCATTCACCCCATTGCCTCTGTTAGTAACATGCAAGCCACCAGGCACAAGACCCTCCAAGATATCCAACTGCTAACCAACCCACCAACTGACCACAGATGTGCATAGAGACCCCATAGCGACCAGCCGAGGCCAAGAGCAGAACTGTGCATCTCAGTCCGGCCCAAACTACCAACTCCCAGAACTATGAGCTCAATACGTGTTTGTTTTAGGCCATTCTAAAAAATTAGCCAACCCCTAATATAGCTATACATTCACATTTTCATCTGTATCCACACATCAGATATAAAGTTGAATTTTTACATTCATCCTATCTTTCATTTATTCCCCAAAACAACCCTGTGAGGCTAAAATGATCATCTCTGTAGTTGAGGGACATGAGGCTCAGCGAGGTTAAGTGTCTGCTTAAGACACGCAGCCAGCAGAGTGCTGGGGGTTGAACACAGGTCTTCTGAGAACAAGTCCAGCATTTGGCTCTTCCATGCTTCAATCTCTACTTACCCTTTACCTCTATTTTAATATAGTTTTTATTAGTATATTCTATTCCAACTAGACAATAAGACTTTCAATCTGGCTTATATCTTAATCTTTTCATCATCCTTCACAATGCCTAGCCCCGTAGACCTCAGCATACTCTAGTTAAATTGAATTAACCTCTCAAGAGCTTCGGATAGCCTCCTCTCTCCACAGCCCATCACAGGCAGTGCCTTGGCCATGGTCATTGCTGTTTGTCAGAGATATTGATCACATCTGTAATGTATTCTGACCTTGAAGCTGCTGGGTACAGAGAGACCAGAGAGCAGCCATTATTCAAAACAAGGAAGTCATCACTGGATCTCTCTCTCTCTCTCCCCCTTCACAAAACTGCAATGTGGTTAATTAGCTACATCTTTCTTTCACAGACCAGAGCTGTGCAGAACGGACAGGTGGTCCCCACAGTGGGAACTGAGAGCAGGCAGCCAGCAGGCCACCCCGGGATCCCAGGGGTGGGGCTGTCAGCACCCTGCCGCCACAGTGGGGCCTTCCTCCAGCTGCACAGAAAAGCCTGGCTGGCCCTGCTTCCACTTGAATGACAAATAACTTGAGTGCAAATCTGGATCCTGCCACTGACGAGCTGGGAGACCTTATCCACTCCCTTAGCATCTCTGGGCCTCAAAATCTCATCTGTAAAACGGCTGTGAGAATATTGACAGGCCCACATGTTGCCTGCCTGCCCTCAAACTGCTAGTCCCCCTTTCTCCTGAGTTCCTGCAAGTCTGTCCGATGTCTTCATTTTTCCTACAACAAAACACCCCCCCATTTCATCTCTTGGGTAAATTCATAATTCCATTTGCCATAACCAGGTTTCTTTTTTCTTTTATTATTATTATTTTTTTAAACCTCACCCAAGGACATTTTTTTCATTGCTTTCAGAGAGAGAGAAACATTTATTCGATAGAAAACATCAGTTGGTTTCCTGCCATATGCACCAGGACCAGGGATCCAACCTGAAACCTATGTGTGTGCCCTGACCGGGAATCGAACCCACAACCTTTCAGTTAGGAGATGATGCTCCAACCAACTGAACCATACTGGCCAGGGTTAGCCAGTTTTCTTAAAATGAAACAAGTAGCTGTTCTCTTCTGATTGGATCCCCAGAATCAAGGGTTGGGTGTGCCCAGGCTCACAGACCCACAGTCCCGAGTGCACAGACTGAGGGCAGACATTCATGGTTCCTGAACCCCCTCCAGCGGCCACTGTGGCTAAGAAGGCTCTGCCCTGCTACCAGAGCCCTAACTGGTCTCCATCCATGCAGTAAGATCTGATGCGACAGGCAGGACCCTCTCCTCACTTATCGCTAAGCAGCTGCTGCTGTCACTGACTGAAATTCTGCCACCAGAAGTCATGCTTTGGGCATCAGGGCCACTTTCCCTTGAGAGTCTGAATGCAAATCATGGAGCCTGGGAATGGAGTCACAGCTCCAGGAGCTTTGAGACAGCACCTGGAAGGAGCAGGGCTGGGGAGTTTTGTTTTTTGCAGGGGAAGAGGGTGATGCAGGAAGAGGAAAGAAAGGAAGGTCTCCTGAGAGGGACAAGCATGGGGCCACTGGCCTATTTTATAGTTCTGCCCAAAGTAAGCCTGCCAGGTAGTGTGGGCCCCACCGAGGCCATGAGCGAATGAGAGAGCAAGAGTGACAGTGTATGTTCACGGTAAATTTGGAAGGAACAGAACTTTTCGTGCCAATGACTTCTGGATCTCTGTACTGTGTTAGGAGTCAGTAGTCAGAGAGTCAGACTTTTCTAGATAGTTCTGATTTCATATTTTCCATTATTCCACAAACCCTGGCTTTTTTGTTTGGAAAATATCAAAATACAGGGAGCCCTGGCTGGGTGGCTCCATTGGTTGGAGCATTATCCTGATACCAAAAGGTTGTGGGTTCAATCCTTGGTCAGGGCACATACCTAGGTTGCAGGTTCAATCTCCAGGACACAAGCAATTGATGTTTCTTCTCTCTCTCTCCTCTCTCTCTCTCTCTCTCTCTCTCTCTCTCTCTCTCTCTCCTCCTTTCTCTCTCAAAAATCAGTAAACATATCCTCGGGTGAGGATTTTTTAAAAAATAGAGAGAGAGAGGGAAAGCTATAAATTGTCTGCATTCGGGGACCTTGTCAGCCTTGTTCATCCCTACTCCAACACACCTACATGTGCCCAGAACATGATAGGCACCCAGTCAGGTGTTTTGTTTTTCCTGCACTGAACCGTTAAAATGAACTTCTATAGAAAAGAGCAAGATCGCTTTACCCAGCGGAGGCCATTCCCAGGAAGCATCGCACCTCCCGGTGGGCTGTATTCTCCTCCAGAGATAAAAGCTATGTCCCCAAGAGGATTATGGGACAGAAAGCCCTGAGGCCTTGGTCCCAGAGAGCAGATGTTTCCTTTGAAGTCGGCACCCCAGCCCGTCAGCACCCCAGCCTATGGGCACCGCAGTCTGTGGGTACCCCAGGCCCGCACCGTGGGCTGCAGCTGGCAGGACAGAAGCTGCCTGAACGGTGTGGGACTGGCTGGCTGGCCGCCTGGGGCTGCCCTCTAAATCATCTCAGCCAATCAAGCACTTAATGTTCTCTGTTCCCCAAGAATGTTGCACGTCAGTGCTGCCCATGTATCTTTCAAGTTTTATCTTCAACATCTTATAAATCATCCATTAAATACCTCCCAACTAATGCACCCGGCTGTTGTTCTCAGCCAGGCTGGAAAGTGCACAAATCAGTTTTACTGCATATTAGTCCTGCCCAGTGGGCTCTAAAAAAGTAAGGGAGAAGCCAGAGAAGGGAAAGGCAGCTCCCAGCAGCCCCTGCACAGCTGCTGCTGTGGCCTAGAGGCCAGCGATGGAGGTAACAAAGCAAGGCGTTGGCACCAACACCGGATCTCCAGGATTCCTTCTTAAAGCCAGGCGTGCTGGCCCTGCAGCGTGGTGGCCTGTGGAACGGCATGTAGCCACACACACTGTGTCCACCAAGCCAAGAAGGAAGCTCCTGGCTGAAAAAAAGGAACACTGACTGCAGACGGCTGAGGGTTCAAACTTTTATTGCACCACTGGTGAGTTGCCTTCCTATATCTCAGTTTCTACGTTACTAGAGTGGAAATCATCTATAATCACATAAGGAATTTATGATATTTTTAATAATCCTCACCTGAGGATATGTTTATTGATTTGAGAGAGAAGGAGAGAGAGAAACACTGACATGAGAGAGAAACATCGATCAGTTGCCTCCTGTACACATCCTGAGCCAGGATTGAACGAACGTACAACCTAGGTGCGTACCCTGACCAGGGATTGAACCCATGGCCTTTGGTGTAAGGGATGATGCTTCACCGAGCCACCTAAACAGGGCAGAATTTAAAATTTTTAACAGAATGATGTATATAAAATATAGTTTCCATAACAAAGTAGGTACTCAGTGAATGAAATGAAATTCTAGTCTTTTTAAAATTTTTTAAATTTTTTAATTTAATTTAATTTTACCCTCACCCAAGGACATGTTTATTGATTTTAAGAGAAAGGGGAAGGGGGGACGAGAGAGAGGGAGAGAAACACTGGTGTGAAAAAGAAACACTGATGAGTTTACGTGCCCTGACTGGGGACCCAACCCATAACTTAGTCATGTGCCCTGACAGAGAATCAAACCCGCACCTTTCAGTTTACAGGACAACACTCCAACCAACTGACCGCACTGGCCAGGGCTCCAGTCTTGATATAAGCTATAAACAAGCTATAATGCCATCCCAACCATGTGGACATGCTGGGTTTGGTCTTTAGTCACACCAGACCTTGGACAGCTTCCCCCCTCACCTCTAATGAGACCCCGTGACTTTAAGCAAGCCATAAACGTGATAGCTGATCTGTGGGTGGATCATCATAAAACTTTGGCTTCAGTTCAGGGTCGGGACCAGATAATCCCTTCTAATGGGTGCAGGATGCATCCAGATCTTGGAAGAAAAGAGGATAAGCCTTAGGTAGAGCAGCAAAGGTACTAAACTACTGAACTCCAGCCCAAAGGCCTGGGTTCGAGCCCAGCTCCTGGGGAAGTCTCACCACCTTTCTGAGCCCTCATTCCAACTATAAAAGGAGAACATTCAACTATATCACTAGTTTAAAGAAGACATTTAATCCCAGAATTCTTGTTACCAGATACAATTTTGTGGAAGCCCAATATATAAAATAGTAAAAGTGAAGTTGCTCTTGTTAATACCACTTGGGGGTCTGAGGCCCCACAAGCTGTTTCTTTCCCTGCCTCTTCCCAAAGCCCCTCTGATGAAATCCTGACCCCCTTGGAGACCAATTTGTAAGCAACTGGTCCAGGAAGAACCTAAATTCTCATCACTATGGGGCTTGTTCAGCGCACCTCACTGTGTCTGTGCCACAAAAGACTGCTCCACGGTTAGCAAGACAGGCAGACACGAATGGGGCAACATGGAAAAGTACATTATCAGGTGAGAAAAGCAAGGTACAGAGCCACGCTGGTGCAGTAGGACCTCACCGAAGACCATGGACACACACACACTTCCTAAAATAGCCAAAGAACACACACTAAAATTCTGGCCGTAGCCCTTCTGTGGGCGTGGGGCATGCTAGTGAGGCCATGCTTTCACTTTGGCTCTAGTACCTGAGGTTCTCTTCTTACCCCACCCACACACACACGTTCATATGTTGTATGACCAAAAACAACAGAAATAGAGCATCGAAGGCTTTTCTAGTTTTATGAGTCATCTGGCCGAAGCAAACCATCAAGTTCATTTTCCTTTTCATGTCACTTCTGCAATCAGACACTGTTCTGGAAAGTCACTGCCAGCACAGAAGGCACCCAGCTGTCACAAACTGGAATGGTGCGGAGTCCTTGTCCCGGGCTGAGGGTGCCCGTCACTGGGCTGTGTGATTTAGCGCATGCCAGCCTGTAGTCCACCCCCAAGTGTCCTCCGTGGTGTGAAACCATCACTGCCATCCTCAGGCCTTTGAGGAAACGCCCACCACCAGAAGCTAAGGAGAGGCTAGCTCCCACAGGCCAGCACACATCACCATGCCACATTACTGAAGGAGAGACAGAAAAACCTTCGCAAAATCACCTGGGACCTAATCATCAGTCTGGCAGAGCACGGAGCACTCGGTCATTTTTGAGCTTTTGTTCTATGTGGGATGGTCCATGGTTTTTGAAAGAAGAGGAGGTACATTTGAGGAGAACTGACCTAGGATGTCAAGGCTTTGGACAACCAGTGTGTGTGCGCGCATATACACATACACATATATGTAAAAACATATACATATACTATATTAACGTTTCTCCAGAAGTGAAGCTATAGAGATGAAATTATAGACACATGAGACTTCCTAAGAAGTCATTGATTCGAAAGCAGGAGAGCATTCACAATGGGAAGAGGTGAGGCGTGTCGGCACTCATCCACGAGGGGCCGAAAATGGGAAGAGTCCCTCGCATTAGTTTAAAGCAACATTTATTCAGCAGCTATCATGCTACACACCCTGTTCTGATTACTGTCACATATGGTCTGAGCCTATGTTTCTTCATCTTGAAACTCAACAAAAAGCCAGGGCAGAAATACTTCAGGTTTATGCACAGAGGAGGGAAACCTGCCAAAACGAGGTTCAGAGATGTTCAACCTGGGGTCAAAGATGCTGCACCCGGAGAGGAAAGGCAAAGCCCCCTTATGTCCCAATACGTCAGTCAAGGTTAAGTTTGGCAGCAATGGGAGACCTGGCAAGTGGTATTAAGAATGGGATAGAAATGTCTGTCCGTCTCCAGGAAAAGCACTGTGAGTAGGTGGTGTGGTCTCACGCCAGTGCTCTGTGGCGGTCGGGAACCAGGTTCCTTCCAGGGTTCCGCCCACCATCCTAGCCAGCGCCTCACCGTGGCAGCCCAGGAGTGCCGTCCAAGCACCATGCTCCCAGCAGCAGGATGGGGAGAGAAGGAAGGAGCCTTTCCAGAGTCCTACAGGGCATCTCAATTTCCACCTCCTTGGCCAGAAAACAGAACTTCTAGGAAACTGAGACCAATATTCTTTGTACTTCTTAGCTGTTTCCTCCTAGAAATGTGTCCAGCTAAAAACCAGAGTCCTGTTATTTGGTGTGGAAACAACAGCGGACTTGGGCAAACTCAGTGACCAGGAGCAGATAGGAGGAGCTCTAGCCTGGGACAGAGGAGGTGCACAGACACTGTGCATTGGTGTGAACTAAAATAATTGTTGTTAAGAGAATTAGAGGGGCTAGGTCAATGATCCCCAAAAGGGTGACATCTAGGGGCAAAATCAAAGGCCAGCATCCTGGGGCATTAGAAGGTAACCCACTGGGAGTAAAACCAAAGGCAAACTATCCCCTGGAGTTCTGCCGCCTGGAATTCTGCCGTCACAAGGCAGTCTCGAGCCTCACCATGAGATGGGGGTCTCCTGTCATATCGGAGGTGGTGTCTTTCGTGATCTTTGCTGAGATTTCCACCTTCTTGGAAAACGCCCATTACAAGATGTCTGCCTCTATTTTCTTGGCTATTTGTGTGGAGTATGAACAGAGCCTCATCTTGGATTCTGCGGGACCCTGAAAGCTCCCCAGTCACCAGCGGTCCCCCACCTCCCACCTCCTCAGTCCATCTCTGGGCTTGAGGCGTCGTGAACCAGGGAATGTCATCTGGTCGTACTGACTGTTGTGTCCCCAGCATGTCACCCAATGCCGGGCACCCAGTAAATAACTTTGGATGAATGAATGAGTCTGTTCTGTCAGTTACCGGCACATAGATCCTCCAAAATTTGTTATATAGCTCCACTCAGGGGTGTCCAAGTGGCTCCCTAACTCCTCACACCCTCCTCTGGTTGCCCGCTGACCAATGTCTTTCTCCCCACCCCTCCATCACGCCCTGCCTTCCCAGCAGGCCGGTGTCCTCCTGCCCCGCCTCGCACAGCGCTGAGCTGAGCACTGCCTAGTCTTCCTTCTGGACCCCTTACCTCCTTTCCCACCAAGGCGTGCCTTCCCCTCCCGCTGAGGCTGGCAAAAGACAATTTTGCACACTTTTCCATCCCTAAATCCAGCCAGTAATAACTTCCCCTCACCTTAAATTAAAATTGGAATGTTTCTCATTGCATTCCTCTGTGCAGGTTACATTAAAGCCTCTTTACATGTAATAGTCCATTAGATTGTTTCCAAATCCTAGCTCTGTTCCACAAAAGAGGCTCCGAGAAGGTGGCCAGCTAGCTGTAGGTCGCATGTGCAGAGTGCCAGAGCTGGCACCCTAGCCTCGGTGACTCAGTGCCAGGAGCCTGTCTTCTCCAGGCCCCCGGTTTTTTCTGTCGCTCACCTCCCAGGACTTTGCTCCACAGTGGGCCTGTCCCAGCCTATGGCCCACTGCCAGAAAACACCCCTGCCTCATTTCACATGCATATATGTGCACACACATTGTTGCTTCCTTCTCCTTGACGGCCTCTTCTCATCGTCACCTGCAGTGAATAATGCTGTTGAATACACTGGAGCAGTCTCATACTGCCCATCAGGTTATGAAACCACGGTGACGGCCGCAGAGGCGAGAGCCAGCTTTGGTCTTACTTACAAACATAGCTGGTCACAACAGGACGCTGTCCCAAGCCACATGCAGCAGGAATGGAACCAGGACACTGAGTCCAGTCCTCAGCATGCCCTCCAGTGGGTAAATGGCCTTTGAAAAGTGGCCTCTTCCCCCGGGGCCTCAGTTTCTCATCCTGCAGGTCAGACCATTAAAGATCATTGCATTCAAGATCTCTCAGACCTCCTTGCAGTTAAAAGGTGCCCTCTGTTGTTGAATTCTGCTTCTGGGGACACGGCCAGGTCCAACTCACTGTTCTGCTCAGCACCTCCTCCACTCCATCCCTGAAAATCCAAGAACTTGAGTGTGTCCTCACTTCCTGGCTCCACCAACCTGCTTCACACAGTGCTGCTCTGGGCAGCCCCTGTGGGATGCCAGAAGCCCCCCAGACTCACACCTAGAGGGGCTCGCCCAGCCTTGGGGCCATACTGTCTGTGAGTGCTGCCACCTGCAGGACAGTCTGTCTGCAAGCAGGCAGCTGCGGAGCGTGCACGCATTGAGCTCCTTGTGCTCCCTGGGACCAGCCATGCATCAAGGCAAGTGCACTTGTTTGTTATTTACACTGTCATCCCCAGGACCTCATCTGTTACCCTGAACCCTCTTTCTGATGTAATTGAGATTTTTTAAAGTTAGATGCATGAGAGCCCCATGTCTAATCACTCACACTGCGTTCTCAAGCTATACACTCCCAGCCAAGGTTCCGTGAAGGTAATAAATACCAGACACAAAAACTAGCCAGTCAGCCTCTTGGACTAGTGTTCTGGGGGAGAGCACAGCCTGCTGCTTGGACCTGGCAGGGTAGTCTGCTGCCTCAGCTAGTTAATCCTGTGGGTCAGCCCCTGGAAATTCACAGACAGAGAAGCAATAGGCGGTAGCTCCATCCAATCCACAGCTCTGCCCTGATTAAATCTGTAATCACCTGCTCACCTGGGAGGCCCTGACCCACACACTTAAGAAGTATGGGTAGTGCAAGATGACAGTCATAGAAATATTAATGCAGTGTTAGAGCTAGAAGGAATGGTAGAGGCCCCCTGAGTTCACGGAATGCAGATAAAAATCCCCTACAAGTATCTCCCCAAGTCCAACCAGCCAGTGAGTGGTCGAGCCCCAGCGAGCGCTGGCGTTGCCTGATACCTGGCCCAGGGCCCTCCTCCTCCGCTCAGCCATACTTACTCACAGCACAGGCAGAGCGAGCAGGGGCCGCAGAAGAGCATGACAGCTGGGTGAGAAACCTGAACTCTAATCTTACCTCCTCGCTTGGTGCTGCTGAGCTTAGTGTCCACGCATGTAAAATGATGTGATATGATCATGCCCAGAAGGCTACTGGATGCTAAATAAAGTAACAAATATAAGGCACTTATTAGCAAAGTCCCTTACAGAGTAAAGCTTGAACATATATATTAGCTTTGATTCTCTATTTATATACTGATAATTCTGCCCATCTATTTAGCAAAAAACAACAAGCCAAACAGTCATCACTTAGGAAAAAAGGAGGGCTCACATTATCCTGTCAGTAAATAGGATAGAAGCTCCCGGGATCCTCATGTAGCAGTTTCCCAAAGAAATCGCAGCCCCTCCCGGGTAACATTCAGCCCACCCTCACACGCCAGTACTAGCTCAATGCCCATGAACTCATCAAATTCAGGAAAAGGCACTTACTCATCAAAGAATTGCATAGCACTTATGACATGCCAGGCACTATTCTAAATGTTTTACAATTAACTCAATTAACCAACCTAACTCAACTCAACCAGAAAACTAAAGCTGTAGGAAGAGCATGCCCGTGAACCCCCACCGTGGCACACTCACCCGTCTGCCTGCATTTATGCGCCCACCCTCTTTCCCATCACTGAGGGCAGCCGCCTGCGCTCCCAGCTGAGGCCATTCCTCCCTTCGGTGCTAAATCTGCCCCCTCTCCCCTGCTCAACACCACTGCTGCACAATTGCCCCCTTCTCTCTTCTTCACTGTCCTTGGTCAGACTAGATCATTCAAAAGAGCATAAAAACATGCTGGTTTTTCTCCCACTGAACGTCAAGGAACACGTGTAAAGGACCCATGGATGAAAACAACAGAGAGGGAGAGGATTGAAGACGGGAAGTAGGGGTGGGTAGGGCAGGGGAGAGTGATGGGGGGAAATGGGGACAACTGTAATTGAACAACAATTAAAAAAATTTTTAAAGACTTAACAAAAAAAAAAAAAAACACCAGAAAACCTCTCTTGACTCCACTTACTTCCAACTTCCCCTCCATTTCTCTCTTTCGAGCAGAATCCCCTGAAAGAGTTCCCTCTGCTCTCGGCCTCCATGTCTCTTCTCAGCGCACTCCAGGCAGCCCTTCACTCCCCACCCTCCACCTGGAGCACCGGACCTCTCACTCCAAGGTCCACCTCGGTCTCCGTCTCACCGGATGTACAAGCATGCCTGGCAGGGGAGACCCCTCCAACTGGGGCGCTGTCTTCCCCTCTTCTGGTTTTCTTCTCCCTCCCTGACTGCTCCTTTTCAGGCTTGCTTGTGGGTTCTTCATCATCACCTCAACCTCTAAATTGTCGTTGCTCTGAATCAGTTTCACGGCCTATCATCGATAAGGTAGTGATTCTAAACACATGTTTATCAGTGACCTCTCTCTGATCTCCAGATTCATTTTTCTAACTGCCATCAACATTTGCCTTTAAAATGTTCAAAAATTAAACTAGAATTTGTTCTCACATATGATTCATCAGCAGACTCCGCTGGCTCTAATTTCATCTAAGCACTTTTTATCTGACAGAGTAAAAGTTAAAACATTTACCTCAAGGTTTATAGCCCCACAAATAAAGCTGTTTGAACTAATAAGTGAACTGAGCAAGGATACCATGTGTAAGATTGATCCTCAAAAATGAACTGTTTTCTATACACCAACAAGAACAATTGAAAAATATTTTTTTAAAACACTATTTGTACTAGCTTCAAAAATGGTGGTACTTATAGGTATAAGTTCAGCAAAATATATCCACTGAAAACTACAGACCATTGCTGAGAGAAATTAAAGGTGACTTTAAAACAAATGCAGAAGCGCACTATGTTCAGACTGTGGGAGACTCGGTGTGGTAAAGATGGTAATTCTCCCCTACACTGAGCTATGTATTCAGTGAAACCTCAGTTAAAAGTTGAGAGGTCTTTTTGGTAAAAATTAACAGGTTCATAGAATAGTAAACAATTTGTGTTCTAGAAAAGAACCCAGAATAGTAAGACAATTTTTAAAAGAGAATAAAGTTGGAAGGCTTCAACTAATGTATTTCAAGACTCACTATAAAGCAATAACAATCAAGACAATGTGGTATTGGTGAAAAATTGACTTCTAGGTGAATGAAACAGAATAGAGGGCCCAGAAATAATTACACACTCTGGTAAATTGATTTTCAGCAAAGGTGCCAAGGTCATTCAGTGAGATAATTAGTCTTTTTGACAGATTGTGCTGGAATAGCTACGTATCTACAATGCAAAAAAATAAACTTTAACCCCCAAACTGCACCACATGCCAAGATTAACTCAAAATGGATCATAAATCTAAAGGTAAAAATACAAAACTAAAAGAACAAAGTGAGAAAATCATTCTTAAAATTTGAAAAGTTTCAACATTTTCTTAGGACGTAAATATTTCTTAGGACACAAAAAGCATTAACTATAGAAAAGGATACATTCTACTCTATCAAAATTGAAAGCACTTACTCTTTGAAAAATAACATTAGAAAAAAAGAAAATGTAAACCACAAACTAGGGAGAAAATATTCATGCAATACATATATGTGACAAAGGATTTATATCCAGAAAATAGAAAACTTTTAGTTCAGTAACAAGACCAAAAACGTTGTTTAAACAGGTAAAATTTTGAACAGATACTTCACAAACGAAGATATATAAATGGCCCAAAGCACATGAAAAGATGTTCAACATTATTAGTCATTAGATTAATGCAAATGAGATACTACTACACGTCCATTAGTGTGGCTTACCTTCCAGACACTGCCAACGGCAAGGGCCGATGAAGACCGGGAGAAGTGGTACCTTCGCACATCGCTGACAGAGGTGTGACTGGCAGAACCACTGTGGAAAACACGTGGATGTTTCCCTGAAGTCAGACATACATTTGTACTATAAACCCAGCAATTCCACTCACAGATATTTATGCACGATAAGGGAAAATATATGCCCACAGAAAAAGAATTGCACATAAATGTTTATAACAGATCTACTACTAACAGCCCCAAATTATCAATCACTCAAATGTCCATCAATATGTGAAAGATTAAACAAGTATTGCTCCATATCCATACAATGGGACCTTTATAATGAGTGTGAAAAGGAATGAACTGCTGAAAGTAACAATATGAGAGCACTTCAGAAACACTATGCTGAGTGAAAAAGAAACCCAAGCATAAAAGAGTCCAGACTGTGTGAGTCCATTTACATGAAACCCTAGGAAAAAGCAGACCAACGCCAGATGACAGCGAGTGTAGCAGTGCTGCCGGGCCTGAAACCAGGATTCACTGTGCGTAGGGACAAGTCAGCATTTGGAAGGCGAGGAAAAGTATCTATATTGTGCTGGTGGTGACATAGGAGTACACGTGTATACATTCATCAAAACACATCAAGCAGCCCACTGAGAATGGATGCATTGTGTTTAAGTTATACCTCAATAAACTTAATTGTAGAAAAAAGTCTGAAATCCGTACCATGACCCAAAAGGCTCAGCGCAGCCTGGCCTGACCATTCCTTCTGATCTCTGCTCCCACTTCCCGCTCTGTTACCTCTGCCTGGAACGCTGCTCACGTAGCCATTCCCGTGATCAGATTCCGAGAGTCTCCAGCTTGTCATTCACAATGTCACACCCTAGAGAGGCGTGGTGCAACCACTCTGACTCCAGACCCTGTCCCGACGCTTCCCGTGCCTGCTGCCTGCTTAGTTTTCCTCTTTAGCCCTCATCTCTGTGCAGCGTGCCGACATATCTTGGTTACTTTTCATCTCACCCATGAGAATTTAAGAATTTCAAATTAAGAATATATGTTCCACAAGGACAGATATTTCTGTCTCTCTTGTTCACTGCCATTTCCTTAGTGGCTGAAGTAGTGCCTAGGTCTGGTGAAGATGGCTAGCTGTCCCCCAGAGATTTCCATTAAATGGATTTGATACTCTAAGTGCCCAGCCAAGGACTGCATTTCCTGGCCTACTTCCTCCAGGGGAGGCTACAGGACAGTCTTAACAATGGGGTGTTACTAGAAGTGATGTGTGTCCCTTCTGGGTGCAGGTGGTTAAGAAGTGGGTGAGGTGTGCCTTCATCTCCCTCTCTTTCCTCAGTCACCAGCTAGAAACGAAGGAGTCTGAGCACCTAGGGGGTGGTGCGGCCACAGAAGGGAAGAGCCTGGCTTCCTGAATCACCCTACGGAAGATCACCTGCTGAACAACCTTTTGGACTTTTACATGGAGCAAAAAGTTAACTTCAATTGTTTGAAACTATAACATTCGTTTACTACAGCAGCTCTCACTAACAACAGACACAGAGTCCCTGCTCAACAAATACTTTTTGAATGAATGAATAGGTGGCATTAAAAGACAATTCATAAGTTTGCACTAACTGTCAAATTCAGTGTCACAACGTGAGAGTGCATGCTGCAAAGCGTACCTGCCACTGGTGACAGCACGTGGATGAATGCTAACAACTTCATGATCTAGCCTCTGATTGGTGAAAAAAGTCATGTGTTAGCTACATTAAAACTTTGTGTATTGATTATAATTGTTAGTACGCTGAGTGTAGTCTGATAGTGAGATACAGTGAAAAGAAAATATACGATGATAACACTTTCCTGTTTTCACTGCTTATGGACCCCATCATCATAAAACTAAGCAGAAGACCCTGTTTAAAGGGAAAAATCTGTATCAGATGGAAATATAAACTGGATTGCCAATGTGTGCACATGCCAATGTCAGCACCGTGAGTGCTGAGGGCGGGGAGTCCTGTGGGTCCAGAGCCCCCCTCATTCAAATACATATCTTATCATAAGCGAGAATCTGCCCAATTTGAAAGAACCCCTACCTCCACCCCAGCATATCCTCACATAGAACCTATTTTGATTCTTTTATGGTCTTCTCAGGACTCAAGGATATAAAGGTTAATCAAAGTGATTTTACTGCCCCTTCATTCCCATTTGAAAAGAAAAACAACACTCAGATAACACTTGCACTGCTTCTAGTCCTTGCTGCAATTGAGATCACTTTCAATCAAGTCTTCTGAAGTTGGAGTATCTCAAAGAAACTCGCTCACACTCCAAAACCAAGTTCCCGGGCAGGAGAGGGCAGCCATGTCCAAGGGGGCAGCCCTCTGGAACCTCATTCTCACCTTCTCCCAACAAAAGCTACGTGCCAGCCACAATAGCCAACCTCCTGTCTCACCCTGTTTGAGGCACAAGGTTGTCTTTATTTCCAATAGAAAGGCTAAACAGGAATAACCTGATGGGAGCAGATTTCTCTCGGAAATTTTGCAAACCTCTTGTGCTCTTTGTCTTTGGCACAATATCTGACATTCAGGAAAGGGCTCCACGAATCTTAATGGGATCGACTTAAGAAAAAGAAATGAGTAAGAGTTTGTTGATACCCTATCATTCCCATAAAAAAAAGAAAATAATTAGTATTAATTATATGGTAGGCGTTAGGATGTTTTCAGGCTCATGAATAGAGATTTTTTTAAGCTTCTCCCTTAACAAAATGAAGTTGCATTGGCATATTTTGAGGTGAGGGACATTCCATATTTCCTATGCTGTCCTGTGAAGCCCAGCACAGTTCAGGCTACAGTAGATACTTCGTTGATACATCTGAGTGTATGTAGTCACATTTGTGACTACTCATACTGCTGGACTTCCAGCAGCAGCCCCTAACGCCCATGACCTGGGAGAGTTCACCCATTTATTGGTGATGCATTGGTGTACATTTTCTTCTGATTGTTAATTAAGAGAATCTGTTAGTTAAGATCTCTGCCATTGATCAGAAATGTTAGAGCATAAAAATATTTGTCAAGTCTGCTTCCTGGGGTGAAGTACAGGGCATGGATGCCTCAGCCCCTGCCCAGAACGCAAGCAGCACTGCTGGCTCGAGGCCCATGACAAAGGCACAAACACTGCCTTAGTTGACACTAACCTTGGAGAGAAAACTCACCTCTGAAATCAAAACTCACAACTCAGGAATGTCTAACAGTCTTGTTGGTGACTGACTATGTTGTTCAAACATCACCCAGGTCTCATCAACTGGCACATAGAAATCAAGGCAAAAGCCCAATAACTTGGAGTTCCTTCTTTCCTCTTCCTACTACGAGAACCTCAAAGAACCCCCATCACAGCCATCTGCAGGAAGGTCCAGGGCCTCAAAGGGAGATTTACCGCTGCTCAGAGACCTGCATGCCAGGCACCGTCCCCAAAGAGCATCCTCCTCGGTTGGTCCTCCTCCTCTTTGAGAGAAACCAGGCTCAAGAATACCACCAATGAGCCTCCTCACTGCCACCCCTGAGATTCCTCTCCCCTGCCGGAGACTCCATATGTCACATCGTCCCTGTTTGCTCCCAGATAGCCTCCAAAATCTCTCCTAAACATATCTTTTTTTTTTTTCATCTTGCCCTAACTCTTCTCTTCCTAGGAGCCTTTGGCTATTTCCAAAAAGTGGGGCAGGAAACAGGCATGATGGGATCTTTTCCTTTCTCTCTCTCCTCTCACAAAAGATTATAAAACCCTCTCACTTTCTCCAGATAAAACAACAGTTCTGCAGTTGACATGGGCCGGGGAGGGGAAAGCGAGCCACTTCACTCCCAGTGGCAGCCTCTCCAGGCCACACGGTTACAGGTGCAAATGGAACAGTCACCCATGAAACGTACATCTGCAAGTGGTGGCTCCAGGTACAACCGGGGGAGTCCTAACCTCAGGATGTTGGCCGTCCTGGCAGGATGCTAAACACCCGAGACAGCCAAAGGGAAAACTGAAGAGTTTCTACACTTTTAACAGCCAAGTCTTACTTCATGGTCATTGTTGAGAAAATAAAGGAACATCTCATCCTCTTAGACTGCTTGGCTTTCTTGTTGCATCTCTGGAGGTGGGCCAGGCCTCTTTCTTCAGTTCATCTCCTAAAGCCTCCATTCTGGTTCCTCAAGCATCTGCAACGCTGTCTTTCCCTTCAGCTGTGGTGCTGTCCAGTCGCTGCCCACTCCCTCCTCACCTTGTCTTGCCCCCATTCCCTCTCTCTTGCCCTGGCTCCCAGGAGCCTGTTGGTTTTCCATATCCTAGGGAAGCTGACCCCTCCAGCCTTCCCACCTTCTTCTGCCATCTCCACAGCCCTTTTCCACTGAAATGTTTCATTTCTCTTTGTCTCACTGGTTTCACAAGCGTCGTTGGGCCTTTTCTTCTCATTTACTAAAAACACTCAACAAGTCAACAATGCTTCCAATAAACACCAGGAGCTAAACACACTTTACAGCCTGTAGTGCTTTATAAGGCTGAACCATTCTCTTTATAAGGTAAAAAAGAGTCCTCCCCTCACTTACCTCATGCCCACCACCCTTTTGTTTCATGACTGGAGCTTCTGCTCAACTTAGGTACCTAAAGGGCCCCCTACTGCTGCTCCGCAAATTAAGAGGTGATTTCAAAGGAGAACCTTTGACCAGAATTCTAGCACCTATGAAGGAAGTTTTGGGGTGACTAAATGCTGCTGTAACGGAGAAGACATGCTTTCATGCATCTGTGCATGCACACACATGCACACACTGGCACGCACACAGGTGTGCACCCTGGAAAGCCAAGTGGCAGCAGGAAGCTTAGGCCTCCCTGAGCCAGGCTGAGCTCCCAACTGAGAGAGGACCATCTCCCATTCCCGACACTTGAAGTCCATCAACATCTGCTCACGCTCTGTGACAGAAAGGGGAGAATATAAAGAACCACTTCCCTCAGAGTTCTGACATCCTGTCCTGATACTCTCCAATTTGCCAAAGGAGAAAGCATAACATTCAGAGTATTTTTAAATTACCCCCCCCAAAAAAAGAAAAAGAAAAAATGACACCCATGGTGTTTTTCACATGATACACATTCCAACCCTGAGATTTTCTTTCCCCCTCCCCCGAAAGCTGAACCCCAGCTCACAGCTTTTTTAGTGGGAGCCACACTCCTAATTTATGATGGTTACAAAAAATAGGCTCAGAAGCTAGTGCAGAGGTGCCCACAGTCCCTCTCCCAGGCTCTTTCTTCAATAGCACACACCTGGGACAGGTCACCCCCGAGCCAGGGACTAACTTGCCACCTCTGAGCCTCAGCCATTCAGGAACCAGAAGAAGCCGGCCATCCACATGTACAGGAGTGGTTCTGCTTGAGCAAATCCGATCTGTGAAAAACCACACGGAAGAAGAGAAAGACAACTTGGCAAAGGCTATTTGCGTTACAAAAGTACTCTGCTTTATAAAATGATTCATTGTAGAATTCCCCTAAGCAACAGCACTCCTATTACATTAAAATATGATGCTATTTACCAAAATTCAAATTTTATACAACGTTTCAAGAACACGTTATTACATGAGGAAATACAGAACTGCCTAAATAAGGCCCCAGTGGCATCCCTGGGGAAGTCCAATTGTCGAACCAAAGCACAATTTTATATGTTGGTAAAAAGTACCCCAAAACCTATTCAGAGAACATTAACTCCATCTGAATGGGTGGATTCTTATTAAAAAAAATAGAAATCCCACTTGTAAATAACTCAGGTAAATGCCAGTATTTTTTCCTCCCTTTGGAGCCAGAAAGCACATACTCCCCGAAGCAGGTACACGGTGAGCTTGAGCCCCAGGAAAGGAGGCAGGAGCGGACTAGCGCCCCAAGTGCGGTGTTCATTCCCAATGAATTTTATCCTCCCATCCTTCTCTTCCTCCCTGTGCGGGACACACTTTGTCAAAACAAGGGACAGTGCCACAGATTCATGGTGGGCAGGACAGCTGTGCCTCTCAAGGGCAACACAAGACAGGCCATGTCCAGAGCTCCCCTGGACAGCCTGCCTCTGTGTCCTGCCCCCGACAGAGCACAGACAGAGCCTTCCCTCAGCCTGGGTGTCCACACACCTCCCTTCTCTGGAGGTCCCAAGGCCCGGGACGAAGCCTGGGACAGACACCTGCGGACGCAACTCATCTTCTCATTCTACTGTCACCTTGTATCAACAGCAGCCCCTCCTCTCCCTGCCATCTTTGTAGTCCCAGCACCCACGACACAGGACTGCTCTGAGAACTATCTGTCTCCCAGGGCCCCTGAAAGTTCCCTTGGTTCTGGACTTGGGAATGATGGGCCATAGACAGCCCGGCCACTGCCAGCTCACCAGGCTGCCTCCGTCAGCCAGTGGAACGTGTTGGATTTAATTGTGTTTTTCCCCAGCTTTCTTCTGCTTGTGCAGTGGCTTCTTCACAGTCTCAGCCCCAAAGAAATCTTTTCATTATGGCTCACAGCTGTGATCCTAAGGTTAAAAGAAATTACTCATGAAAGGGCAGCCCGAGGTAGAAAGCAGCAGCCTCAGAAGAGGCGTAGGCTTCCAAGGGAGAAGGGACTTCAAGGATTTATTGACATGAGGCAGATCACAGCTCTGGCTCCAGGCCCAGCTGCTGACATTTGCGATAGATTTAGGCACCACAGTGTGGCTTGGAATTATATTTTAACTCAAACTAAGAGGTCAGAGTGAGGTGTTCTGATCTGCTCATGGTGGTTTTGCTGATGCCTGGGCAAAATTAAGAGGGAACAATAAGCCCTGGCCAGTGTGGCTCACTTAGCTGGAGCATTGTCCCATGGAGTGACTCCCAGTCAGGGCACATGCATACCTAGATTTTGTGTTCTTCTATCCCCGGTCAGGGCGTGTGTGGGAGGCAACCATTCAATGTTCCTCTCTCTCTCTCTCTCTCTCTCTCTCTCTCTCTCTCTCTCTACCTCCTTCTCTCTCTAAAATCAGTGAAAAAATGTCCTCAGGTGAGGATTTAAAAAAAAGGGGGAACAATGAGAATTGTTTCTTCTCCCCTCTTTGCTAGTTTCCTACCCTCCTCCCCTCTTTCCTCTCCATTCTAATCTCTTCTTGAAACTTGGCTTCTGATTTGTCTTCTCCTGGCTTCTCCATTCTTATCTCCTCCCATTCCTCATAGGAACTTCTCTGGAGCGGCCCCAGAGGAAGGGCAGAGCAGAGCCACTCACAGCTAGAAGATGAAGGTGGCCAGGTCTCACTCCACCCTCAGGCCCGGCCTGCCTCTTGGTCCAGCACCCTGGCCAGTACCCAGATCCAGGCAGGGAGAGCCAAGCACACGAGACAGTTGACCCGAGCTGCCTTGCTGTGTGGTGCTTCTTTTTTTTTTTTTTTTTTTTTTCAGAGTTTGTCCTAACAGTGTGGTAACCCCCAGAGTAAACACCAAGGACATAGATGTTCCCATTTCACAGAGGAGCCCACACAACACCTCCTTAGGAAACGTTCACAGATCTGGCAGGCCCGACCACCCAGGAGGAGAGCCGAGCACAGTGTTAGAGCTAGTCTGTCTGACTTGAAATCCTAAAGTCCAAAGTCAGAGCAAAGGAGATTTTCAAGGTAAGTGACTACAACCCCCTTACTTTCCAGGAGGGTAAGCTGAGGTTCAGAGAGGAAGAGCGGCTTCTCCAAATTCACATGATGCTTCTGAAGCAAGGCTAAGCCAGAGCCACACCCACTCCTCCTAGTCCAGGGAGAGGGGCACACAGCACTTGTCCACATCCTGCCACTCTTTGCAATGTGAAGGGCTCCTCTATGGCCAACAATTTAAAGGGCCAGTGTTGACTGAATGACTGCTGATGCCAGGCATCAGGCCAGTGCCAGGACATCCAATGTTCTACCACTCTCTGTGCTTCGAACTGTATTTTATTATCACATTTTAAATAATTTTTTTATTTTTCAGTTACAGTTGATGTACAATATTCTCTTAGCTTCAGGTGTACAACCCAGTGATTAATCATTTGTATAACTTATGAAGTAATCATCCCAATGAAACTGGTACCCATCTGACACCACACACAGTGATTACAGCATTCCTGACTCTCTACCCTGTGCTTCACTTTACATCCCAGGACTCTGCTGTTCACTTCCAATTTGTACTTCTTAATCCCTCCACCTTTTTCACCCAAACCCCCAACCCCCTCCCATCTGGCACCCGTCAAAGTGTTCTCTGTATCTCTGAGTCTATTTCTACTCTGCTTGTTCATTTATTCTGTTTTGTTTTGTTTTAGATTCCACATATAAGTGAAATCACATGCACTTGTCTTCCTCTGTGTGACCTATTTCATGCGGCACAATAGCCTCTAACTAGGTCCACCCATGCTGTCACAGATGCAGGACTTCATTTTTTATGGCTGAGTCATATTCCATTGTATTATATGCACCACTTCTTTTTGATCCATTCATCTATTGATGGACACCTAGGTTGCTTCCCTATCTTAGGTATTGTAAACAATGCTGCAATGAACGTGTGGGTGCATATGTCTTTTCAGCTTAGTGCTTTGGGTTTCTTCAAATAAATACCCAGAATCAGAATTGCTAGGTTCCTCTTTGTCTCTTTTTCAGTTTTGAACACTAAAGCTCAAAGCTGTCAAGTGACTTGTCTAAGATCAAAGCTAATGGAATTCAATCCCCATCCCACCTGTCTCATGACAGTTCTCAGCCTGATCGCGGGACTGAGGACAGCACTGCTGCTCTCCATAGAAGGAATGTTGCAGAAGAATGCTGACCTCTCAGATCCAACCATTCACCCCTGGGAACAGCCAGGCTCAGTCCTATTCCGAATCCAAGGCACTGTGCTCAGTGGAGAATGACAACTTACTCCAAGCAAGCTTAGTC
This sequence comes from Anoura caudifer, assembly GCA_004027475.1. Classification (NCBI taxonomy): domain Eukaryota; kingdom Metazoa; phylum Chordata; class Mammalia; order Chiroptera; family Phyllostomidae; genus Anoura; species Anoura caudifer. Next base: position 125,085 of record PVKU01004291.1, on the reverse strand, counting down.
CCCTGTTCCTGGGATCTTGCTTTTGGTTCTCAGGGGACAAGGGCTAAGTGGGTCAGGGTGTGCACCTTCCAGCTGAGCTGCTAATGAAAATTTCTTTTCAAACTGCATTTTGACGTCTCTCAGTGGACTGATTTATAGGATGATGGAGTTCTAGAGGATCCTGAGAATTTGGCAGGAGCTGCTGAGGCTTTTATCCAGATTTCTGATGCACTGACTGGAGAATTCATGCCATGCTCACTGCTATGGAGGACCTAAGCACACTGTGTCCCTCCTCTGTCCAGGGAAAGGGAGCCTAGGACAGGGCTATAAGTGACTCCCGTGGAGGGCTCCCTGCTCTGGGCCCCTGGAGCAGCACCTCCCCAACCCCCAGCAGAGCTGAGAGCCACTGTCCTCTCAATAAGCTCGATAAATATTTGAGAGCCCATAGGAAAATTGGTGACTATGTGGGGAAGAAGAAAAGAAAATCTTTTCAAATGCCTTCAACTCTTCCCATTTCAGTTTTCTCCAAAAGTGAACATGCATCAGGATCTCCTGGAAAACTTGTTTTCTGGGTCTTGTTTTTCCGGTCATGTAATACGGCAGGTCTGGATTGAGGCCAGAAAGCAGCACTTCCCTAAATGTTCCGATGGATTCTGATCAGGGGTTTTAGGAGCCCCCACGTGAAGACCACCTGGAGTGCTTCGGGCAGGGCGGGGCTGTGTGTTGCTAGGTTGGCAGGGGAAGGTGAAGAGCAGGCAGTGGAGAGGGGGCCAGCCCAGCTGTCAGGAGACCTGGGTTTCCACTCGGCCACACCACTGGTAAGGAGGGGCCTCACAAAAAGGGGTGACGGGGGCTCAAAGCAGTAGTTTGTCTTCCCTCGGAGGGCATTTGTCCCCACAGCTGTGAAGTTCATTATGGGGCGGAGTGGCTCTGGGCATGAGCAGCCCACTCCAGACAACCCCAGGACTCATTTCTGGAGCTGGGGGTTAAGGGCAAGCCAGGTTAGGGAGAGGGAGGAAGGGGAAGCCAATCGTAGAGTGATTTTGTGTGATGTGTGCTTCCTATTTATTATCTCATCCAATCTCACAGTGACCCACTACCGTGGACTGAGTGTTGGTGTCCCCGCTAAAGCCCCTGTCGAAGCCCCAACCCCCAGTGCAGTGGTATTTGAAGGTGGGCCCCTGGGAGGTGACTGGGTTATGAGGTGAAGCCCCCATAAATGGCATTAGTGCTCCAATAAGAAAAGAGACAAGAGAGATTATCTCTCTCTACCAGGTGATGACACAGTAAGAAGGCAGCCATCTGTAAACCAGAAACAGGGTCCTCACCGAACATGGAGTCTGCTAGAACCCTAATCATGGGTTTCTCGGCCTCGAAAACTACAATAAATAAATTTCTGTTGTTTAAGCCAATCCATTTCTGGTATCGTGAGATGATAGAAAATGTGTATATTGGTCTCTGCCCCCAGTCCCTGACCCTTTCAATTTCCTAAGGAATAAGAGAACTATGAACTCTTTTATTCTAATATGTGGTTTTTACTCCCAGTTCCGAACACACAGCTCCTGGAGAATCTCCTGGAATTTCCTAGGTGATGATAGTGTTTTGCGTCCTAACACAGTGACTTTGAGTGGACTCTTGGATGGGGGCTGGTCACCAGAAAGACCAAGGCATAATTTAAAGCTTGGAATTTTCACCCCCACCCATCCACTCTTCAGAGAGGGGAGAGGGGCAGGAACTGGAGTCAATACTCTGTCATGCCTCCCTCTGTGATGGAGCCTCCATAAAACCCCGAAGCCCATGTTCAGAGAGCGCCCAGGTTGGTGAGCACATCCACGTACCAAGAAGGTGACTCGCCCCAATGCCACAGGCACAGGAGGCCCTACCTGCACCTGGGACCCTCCCGAACCTCACCTTATGTATCTCTTAATCTGGCAGCTCACCTTTATCCCTTATCATATCCTTTAATAAACTAGTAAATGTAAGCAAGCATTTCTGAGTTCTGTGAGGTGCTCTAGCAAATAATCCAATGGAAGGGGGGAAGGGCATGGGAATCGCTGGTTCGGAGCCAAGCTGGGCAGAGGCTGCAGGTAACCTGGGGACCTATCACTTGCGATTGGTATCTGAAGGGAAGGCAGTCTCGTGGGACTGAGCTCTTAACCTGTAGGATCCGCATTATCTTCAGGTAGATAGAGCCCACCCGAGTTAAATCATAGGCCACCCAGTGTGGTGTGGAATTGCTTGGTGTGAGAAACCGCACGCACACATCTGGTGTCAGAAGTGTTGTGAGTGTGGTAGCAGAGTAAAAGTAGAGGAGAAGCACCTTTATGGGCATTTCTGCCGTAGTGGCCCAAATTGCCTAAGACGGGCAGGTGTTGCTACCGGTGTTTTACTTAAGAGAGAACGAAAACTCAGGAAACTCACTCAAGGTCACAGAGCTGGCAAGCACAAAGCTGGAATCCAACCCCAGCCTGATTTCCAGTTCAAGTATTTTTAGGACAGTTGCTCTTTCCTTGATGCCTTCAGAGACATTTCCTGGGCACCGACGAGAGGCCAGATGCCACTCTAGGCGCTGAACATGCAGCACTGTGTATGACGGAGCCCTTGCTTTTGCAGAACTTCCTCACATAGGGTGGGGGGCAGAGCACAAAGAAGTAAACACAATAATGAAGAGAGGTGCATATAGTGATAAAGATGGCTTATTTAAAAAAAATGATTGTTTTCAATGTGAGTGATGTGTAAGCTGAAATCTAAACAGCAAGACAAGCTAGCCACACCAAAATCTAAGGGAAGGGTGCACCGGGGAAGGGAACAGACAGTACGAGAACCCTCCTCAGGAAACTTACATGTTCACTGGGACACAAAGGGCCAGTGCGGCTGGACCAAAGCAAGTGAGAGAGAGACAACTAGTGGACGAGGCAGGGGATCCAGGCAAGGATAAGCCCACCCAGGCTGCAGAGCTGGGATCTTCGTCCACCTGTGACGGGGAGAAGACAGAAAGCTGGGAGCAAGGGGACAACACAATCAAAATTACCTCTGAAAAGCTCACTCTGGCTTCTGTGTGGGCGCTGACAGAGGAATAAAAATAAAATTTGGGAGACAAGGTAGGAGGCTAGAGAAGGAGCCCAGGCAAAAGCAGCGAGTGCAATCTGAGAAGCGGCGACTTCTCTGTTCCGTCCACATCTCCGTCCAGCGCTGCACCACCACGCCTCCTCCCATGGCTATGCACGAGGTCAGCAGCTCTCCACACGTGGCCTGAGGACCCCCAAGCAACCCCAAGGCTCTTTCAAGGTGGCCTGAGAGGTCATCATTTTTCCAAATACAGATCTGCGTGAGGCTGGGTTTTCTTCATGTGCTTCAGTCAAAACAACATATTGCAACAGATTGCCTCTGGAAGCAGCTACGGGAATCCGGTTGTCTTCCATGAAGCCACACATTACAGCGATTTGCAAATGTGCAAAATAAAGCTCCTCTTCTCACCACATTTCTTGTGTGCTTTGGAAAGTATTGTTATTTTTCATGAAGAAAAGTGTGTTGTTATGTTAACATGCAAGTGATTTATTGCTGTTATTTTAAAATGAATTAATATTTTTTGACTCCTCAGTTTTAATTTCTAATATAATACATACCAACAGATACAATCAGCATAAAACAAAAGTCTTTTGGATACTCAATAATTTCTAAGAATGTAAAGGGGTCCTGAGCCATTAGAGCCACTATCTTAATGGCCTAAGTGACCCTGCACGAGCAAGGGGGTGGCCAGGGGAATCAGACAGTCAACCCCTGTGAGAGACACCTCTGGGCACCTTCGTACCCTTCCCTGATTGACAGGCAGCTCCGCCCCAGCCGGGGCAGTGGAGCGCCTGCAGAGCGGCTGCAGTGTGTGGAGGGGAGTGCAGCAGCCAGCTTTGTGCAGCAGCAGCAGCAGCAACATGCCGGGTGGGTGGGCTGTGCTGGCCCCTCCCTGCAAGGCCAGCATATGTTCAGCCACATGGCTCAGCAAACCAGGAAAGGAATCACTGCCTTCTGTAAGGTGCCCGGTACCCTGTGCAAGGGCCATCTGCACTGCTGGATGATAATGAACCCTCAGGGCATTTGTTACCACTTAAACATTTCCAAGGTGCATGTTGAGCATGTAATTGCTGTGCTGGGGAAGGCAAGGGGACAAATGCTATGTGCACCTGGATGCCGCAGGGAGTAGCCACTCCATTGCTACCCTAGTCTGGCAGGTTTACAAAAGGTGGGGCTTCCAAGGATGCCAAACTATGTCTGCATGTGGCTTCTGATCTGGCCAGAGTTGGGGGCAGAAGTTGGGGTGTCTGCTAGGCACAGGTCTGTATTGCCAAGTCAGCCTTCAGAGAAGCTCAGTTCAGGTTTTTGGGCCTAGAAACAAAATCCTAACATGTTAGAGCCAGAAGTCATCCTGCTTAGCCTTCGCCAAAATGTTGTGCTCGTATCATCAATCCACCCAGAGGCACCGTCGGGGGGGAAATGTTCTGGGGTAAAGAGGTTTTAGAAAAAGTAACCTGTATCCATTCTCCAGCAGGAGACTGTGCACATTAACATAGTGAAAGCTCTAAAAATCGCTGCAGCGAAGAACTTCGCTTGACTTGGTCCTGACACCGATGCTCTAAGGAAGAAAATTCATTGCCCAAGGTCATACAACAAAATGCAGAATTAAAACCCAGGTCCCTTGACTCCAGCCAAGCACTCCTTCACCGCACCGCAGTGGAAGGAGGTCCACGTGGCAGATTTTCCAAGGCCTTCTCCTACTGAGATTAAAAACAGAGGGCAAGGTGAACCCCCCAGCTTAGGTCATCCAAATAGTCTCTCCATAGGCACTTTTCAGGTGTCTGCCACCCATGAAGGACACAGGAGCAAAAGGAAGGAAACGGAGAAGGAACTGATGAGGACAAGGCCCACCTCTGCCATTGCCCTCCAGTCCAGGTGGCAACTGCATACGGGCACAAGCAAACTCTGCCTCTAAGAACGTCAACTGAGATTCATTCACCAACACGCACTCATCAGAAACAGGCTGGGAAGGGATGATTTGATTATGTTGTGAATTGAAGTTTTGCAAATATGCATTAATTTAGAATTAATGGTATGCATGTTTTGTGAATTAATTGACAAAAAATAATTATTAAACACAAATTCACTGATGTTTGACAAGTAGGTAGTAAATACCCATTTTGCACATGGCAGTTAATTGCCAATAAATGTTTCTTTCAATCACCAGCTGGTTTTAATTTAACAAATAGATGGTTGTCTGTTGAAATTGTAATGGAGAATTGGGAAACCTTCATGGATAGCAGGGCTCAGCACCACTCACCGTCTGCTCTGGCAACTGTATGGGTAGAAGAAGTTCCAGAACAGTCTCTGGGAGCCTGCCCACAACCCAGCATGATTTCCAACAGTCCAATCCAAGCAGCCAAGGGGCAGGCGGACGAAACAACTGGACTTTGCATGTGGTGTCCTTGCTGCCAGGCGTTCCCTTCCCCCACTGTCACTCTGGCAAACCACTCAGACAGCAAACCTCAAACCTCACTCCTTCCTGTAGCTGCCTTCAGAATGAGTTCATTCCTGCCAGCCAGGTGCTCCTGCCACACTGTGCGCCCCTTTCACGACATTTGTAACTGCACTAAAACCTGAAAATTCTGAAAAAGCAGGTTCCTGGCACAGAGCAAAAACAACTATAAAAGCAATGACAACAACCTAGCAAGGCTGCTATTCACCTTCCCAGCACCCATTCATTCCTTTATGTTTATAATAGCCTGAATTTTACTGACACCTGTAAGACTACATTTCCCATCCTCCCCTGCAGCCAGGAGTGACCATGTGATTAAGTTCTGGCCAATGAAATAGAAGCATGGTGTTGATGTGAACAGGGCTCCACAAAGGGAGCTGACTCAGCTGACAGATGGTCTTTTTTTGCCTTCTCTGTGCACCCCACCCCCACTTCCCCCCACACACATCTGTGCCGTTCAGAATATGGACATGTCGGATCTCCAGCAGCCTCTTGGGCTGTGATGTGAACTTCAGGACAGAAGCCACAAAATGAGGATGTCAGAGCTGAAAGAGAGGAGGAGCCTGCGTCCCTACTGACATTTGGCACCACCACTTATTCTACGATCGTCTGTGTCCATATTGTCCATATTCTTTTTACAAGAGAGAATCAAACCAAGAGTTTTAAAGTTCCTGTTGTTTAGTCAGATACAGCTGGACTCCCAGCAAAGACAAACAACAGCCAGAACCATTTATGAGTGCTTACATTGTGTGGATATCTCTATTTTAGAGGTGAAAAAAAAAATGAGGCCACAGACATTAAGTAGCAAGTACAAGGTCAGGTTTAAAATTGCATTTATATCTGTCTGATCCCAGGATTGGAATTCTTCTTCACAAGCACGGACTCCCAAAGGGACAACCCAGTGGCTGTTCAGAGAACCCATCAGCCTGGAAATGGTACTATGGACAAGCTCAGCCTCTAATGGTCCCTGGACAAATCCTGTCACCTCTCCGTGACTTCATTTCTTCACCAATAAGATGATAATGTCAGCTATGCTCTACTGAGCACCTTCTATTGGCCAGGATCTCTCACAAGCATCTAACAGGCATTAGCTCTGCCAGTGCCACAGCAACCCTGTGGATTAATAACTTTGCTCACTTTATAGATGAGGAAATTGAGACTCACCCAGAAGTTAAGTAACTTTGTCAGGATCACAGCATCAGCAAATGTGGGTAAAGGAGAGGTGAAGGACCCGGGTCCATCTGTCTGTCCAATTATAACTCACCTTGGGGTCTCCCTCTCAGACTCCTCGCAGCATCCTGGTACACACAAGGACACGGAAGTTCCAACTGCTAAGTGATGGAGACAGGATTCAAAACTAGCTCTACCTAACACCAAAGTCAAATACTTCCCTGACTCCGTGAGTACCTGAGATGGAGACTGCGCCACATTCAACCAGCTCTAAGTCCTGTGCTGGCTCAGCTGTGGAACCAAAGGAAAATGCAATGAAGCCAGTGTTGGGTATGTGAGAGAGCATGAGAGAGGGGAGCCCTCCCCCCACGCCAGAGCCCTTGGCGAGCTCCCTGAGTGCAGGGCCACCTCAGCTCACCTAGGCTGTCTGGGAGACAGCCTGGTGCTTCCTGTGCACTCAGAGATCCTGTGAGTGTCCTGTGGCCACCATAACAATGACCCCAAACCTGTGTTGGCTTGACAACAGAAACATATTCCCTCTCAGTTCTAGAGACCAGAAGTTTGAAATCTAGGTATTGGCAGGATCAGGCTTCTTTTGACGACTCTGGGGGGAAATCTGCCCTGCCTATTCCTAGCTTCCCCCAGCCTTGGTGTCCCTTGTCTTGCAGGTGCACCACTCTGACCTCTGCCTCCCTTCTCCCATGGTATTCTCCTTGTGGGCATCTTGGGTGTCCTCTCCTCTCTTTGGAAGGACTCCCATGGATTCAGGTCCACTCTAATGCACTATCACTTCCTTTTAACTTGATTATGTATCGAAGACCATATTTCCAAATAAAGTGACATTTGCAAGGTTCTGAGGTTAGCACATCACCATGTACTTTTGGAGAACACAATTCAACCCACTACAGGTTGTTGACTGAATTGAATGGCACATGTTGACTCTGCAAAGAAATTACTTCCTGTGAGGAACCATAGGTGAGGCCAGCCATCTTAGTGCTGAGATGGGAAAGTCTCCCACACAAAAAGTGTGCATGTGCCCATGTGTTCCCTGTGGCCTACCATAACGTGGAATTCCACCCTTAGAGACCAACGCCTTGGAAAGGCCCCTCAGAGGATAGCCTGTCCATTAACTGTCACTGATACTGACCTTGAACCCGTCAGGCTGCACTTGCAGAGTGGAGGGTAGTGAGAGGGCGCAAGTGGGCTGGGGAAGTGCAGGACAGCTGCTGGCATGCAGAGGGCTGCCCTGGTGATGCACGTCCACGTGGGCATGGTGGGCCTGGGAGGCAGTGCAGGAGGGAGGAAGGAGTCCAAGAAGGAAAGGAGGAGGAGAATTATTTCCCTGGGTGAGCGGTTGGGCTCAGTGACTTTTAAGATCCCAAAATCCCTTGGAGCCCTGGCCAGTGTGGCTCAGTTGGTTGGAGCATCATCCCATAAGTGAAAGGTTGAGGGTTTGATTCCTAATCAGGGCATATATATGCCTAGGTTATAGGTTTGGTCCCCCAACTGGGCACATACCAGAGGCAACCAATTGATGCTTCTCTTTCACATTGGTATTTCTCTCTCTCTCTTCCTCTCTATTTAAAAAGCAATGAAGAAAATGTCCTCAGGTAAGGATTAAAATAAAATAAAATAAAATGAAATTCCAAAATTCCTTTGAAAAGCCGAGACTCTCTAGCCCCTTGTCTTCCTGAGAAGAGGTGCTAACGAGTGGTGACCCCCTCCTAAGTCAGATGTGGTCAGAGGTGAGGGTGACGTTGTCAGGAGGGAGAGGTGGGAACATGGCCAGGAGAGGGTGAAGGAGGGCAGCGCAGGGATTCCTGTCCCAGCCCTGCCCCATGGCAGCAGGGAGACCTTATAGAGTCAGCTGCTTCCCCTAACCTTCCTCCTGGCGGTGAACCTGGAACCTTGGGCTTGGCCATCCAGGCCTCTCCTGGGTCTGGGCAGGCTTCCAAACTGTCTCACACCTCCCCACCTGGCCAGGGGCAGGCCCTGCAGCTGTAATGTAGTTACTCTCCCTTATGCACTCAGGAAAAGTGGCTGCGAAGTCAGAGCTTCTCTGAGAGGGAGATGGAGAGAAAAGAAAAATGAGAGAAAATAAGCACATGAGTGAGCCTCAGAAATTTACCTCAAGTTGTGGGGAAGGCAGCAGTGAGGGGCTCCATCAGGATGGTGGTCTCGGCAGGCAGAGAGGAAGTGGGCCCAATGAACCTGATGGAGAGCTCAGCTCCGCACACCGCGCAGTCCACACCCAGAGCAATCGACTGTCCTCTCCCTGTCCACAGCCCAGCACATGCATAGGTATTTCTGGTCCATGCCATTATGCCTCCGGGTTACTGCTTTAAATTTGAGTGATCACAACAAATGTACTATGCTTAGCCCTTCTCAAGGAGCTCTGAGGACTTACTGTCACTCACATGTCCTCCTCACTTGCCTCTCTGAGCTGAACTGACAGAAGTGGAGATGCCCACACCTGTCCAGAGGCTCCCAGCGTGCCAGGATTCAGGGTGGGCACCCAGGATGCCCCTGGGCTCATTCATCACACTCCTCGGTTCACAGGGCATCTAAGCCAGACAGCCTGTACCTTGCCCTTGGGGAGAGAAGGCACTGGAAACCAAAATAATAAAAGATCTGCCACTTACTGAGTCCACTCCATGTACCAAGCACTGTGTTAAGCTAAACCACGTAGAGTCCCCTGCAGGGATGTAAAAAGTAAGCAGGATGGGGACATCTGCAAGGGGTTGCCCTGCTCTGTCTCTGAGCTGGGGAAACGTGAGCTGCCCAGTGTGGAGCAGGGGGAGGTGGAAAGGGCAGTGGCAGTCGTCACCTGGAAGGAGACCACCTCCGCCACGCCAGGGTTGCACCCTGAGGCCATGCACAGGGCACAGCGAGAGAGCCCTCCCTGGGTGCAAGAAGGTGGTATCTCAGGGTCCAGGCAGACCACAATGTGCTGCAGTAGGTGCCAGCAGCGGGGTCTGCAAGGATCCCCGTTTTCCCCAGAGCCCGAAGGATCAGGCAGTTTTCTGGGTCATAAGATTTTGGGAGCATTTTCCAGTCTCCAGGTTGAGCCATCTAGTCTTCTTGATCCCTTTTCTGGACTTCATGCATGTACACGTTTATTTTACCAACTCCAAAAGCACTTCTCCTCGAAAGAGCTAAACATCAAATTTATTGGTTCAACAAATGCTATTTCAAAAATACATGGTAACCGCCATAGAGAAATTTACTTTCTAAAGGATACTTTCCCACCTTTTCTCAAGCGTTCACTCAGCTCTTACTGTCCATCATTCTTCCACACGGAACACAGATGTGTCACCACGAAACTCCTGGAAGTCGGTGCTGTGACTGTCCCCATTTTACATATAAGGAAACCAAGGTACAAAAAGGTTAAATAATTTGCCCAAGGACACAGCTATTAGGTGGCAGAGCTGGGGTTTGAACCCTGGCAGTTTGTTTCTGGAGTATGTGTGCTTCGCTGCTGTTCTCATAAAGCCCGAATGTCGGTTCCAGCCCTCCCTCACATCCTGAGCTCTGCTTTGCACGAGTGAGCTTTATCCAGTTTTTCCCCCAGCTCCTAGTGTGCAAGACCCACTCGAAGCTGCTGGGGCAGGGAGGGGTGGGGCCGGGCCGGGCAGGCGCAGGGTATGATGTGAGACCAGACAGGTGAGGTGCCCAAAAGGTCTCCCTCACTCTGTCCACTTTCACACTTGAGCATCGCTTCTGTCCCTGAGGGATTTTATCTCAGAAAAGGATTCCTCATTCCTCCTTGTCTGCCGTTGATAATTAAAAAAAAAAAAAAAAAATCCCCATATGCCTTTTTCTTGGAACCAGAGCATGTCCACTTTTTTCTTTTTCCTCATCTCTGCCAAGTGGCTCCAAAAGACGTTCTCCAGGGGGTGTTTGGAGCTCTGCACAGGTGTCTCAATGCTTTCTTTCCGCCCTTTTCCCAGGCAGACGCGGCTGCCTGTACTCTGATACTTTTTATATCTCTCACCAGAAGCCTGTTAAATATGCTCCATGTGCATCTCTGCTCTGCCTTTCCCCGCCACCCCCGGTAATCCAGTCTAAGAAGCAGCATCCGGAATGCTTCCTCTGTTGATTCCGCATCTCCCCTTCTGTGTTTGTAGTCTCTCTCCCTGTCCCTGCCCCACATGTCTGGACCACGGCAGTCAGCCTGACTCCTCGCGGCGCTGCGTGCAGGAGCGCGACCTGGATTCAATCATCTGTCATTGCTCCTGCTTACTTCCTTTCCAGCCCAACGAGCTGGGGCAGTCGGGCTGACTGCCTGGGGTCCTTTCCAAGCACAATGTTCTCTTCTTTCGGGTTCTATGATATTAAAGACAAGAAGTACATTGCTTTCCGGTCTTCTCAAAAACGGATAAGCCTGGTTTCCGGGATTCCTTCCAGGGAGCGGGGCTGCCTTTATCAGCAGTTCGCAGCTGGCATCCTGCAGAGCAGCATCCGCAGCACATTTCTGCACGTTCTGCAAGCGGTGTGCCCCTTGCTGACATCACTTTCGGGAATGCTGGTAAGAGAAGGCGTTGCTTCCTACTGCAGGGCCCGAGAGCCCTTCATCCCTGAACAGGCACCCTAACACCCTGAGGAGGAGTCGAAGAATGGCCTGACACCCGCTTCTGTGCCCACACCTTTGGAGGAACCCTACTAACTTCTCCCACAAGCAGAGTCCCTTAGATGCCACCTTTTGGGAATTCTGTGACCATGGAGCTCTCACACCCGTGGTCCTCTCCCTCCCTCTCCTCGCCCCAGTGAACACTCCAGCCAAAAGCACGTGCCCATTGTGTGGCGTTAAGACCAGAAGCTTCCCCTGGAACAAGGAGATCCTGCAATTCACCACCAGAAGGAAACAGATCCACCCAACAAAACGGGCACAGGGGCTGCCACCTAGTAAGACATCCTCTTGAAGATGTTTTCATGGATGTTACAACTGACTTTCCTCCAACCACGTGCGAGAGGAGGCTGGCATTAAGGTACACACAAACTTTCCTGACTGCACAACACACCGGGCCTACACACATACACATGCATGCACACACACAGTACTCATACAAAACACACACACACACATATGGGGCTTTCAGAGTGCAGTTAGCTCCTCAGAGAAAGGCAGGTGACTCCCCCAGAGGTGCCTGAAAACTAGAGCAGTTTGACATCTGCGAGAAAAAAAAGGCCTTTAGTCACGGAAATATGTATGTGGATATTGAGTCATTCACTTAAAAACACCTGCTTTAAAAATATCTCTTGGGGAGAACTTCCATCTATATTAGAATTCATAAAACAAAAACACTCCGAATGTGTTATTAAAATGTTAACATCAGAAACAATCTGAGAGAAGCCAGAGAGACTCCAGTTACCCAAAGAGGCTTCAAGGAGAGAAATCCCTGAGCAATTACAATCCTCAGTAAGCCTTTATTTTTATATATAAAAAGACAGCAATTGTTGGAAGATCATAGATACTGAGTTTCAGATTGCTGGGAAGAATTATCAGCTCAAGTAGCAGCAGGAGAAAGAAAGGGGATGGTAGGAAGATATCAACCTGAGCTGAGATTTTCTGCACAACATGCCAAAAAAACCAGAAGGGGTGGTGCCAAGCCACCTCATGCAGCCCCTCTCCCCGGGGCAGGTGGACCAGATCCTGTCCCTAGCACAGAAATCAAATCTTCGAGAGGCTCGCACGCCTATTTCCATGACACAAGTCTGACTGCAAAGGGAGATGCATGCTCGCTGCCTCTCCCACAGCGCTCACTGGAAAGGGTTTGCCACCAGGCATCGGAAACCCAGCGCCTGTGCTCCTATGTACAATGGGTCACCCGGTGAAATGATGCTGGGGACAGTGCCAGCACGAGGTGAGGGCCTGGTGTTGGGTGCATTTGAGAGGCCCTTCATCCTTCCTTTTAACTGTCCATTTTCAGATTTGCCTACTTTCATCTGGAGGGGCTGGTACAGGAGTTTACTTTAATCCGTGAAAGCTGGAATCGAATGGTTGAAAGAAGAAAACTGGTCTAAGAATATTTATTGCCATTCTGGTACAGTCCTGCCACAGCTGTTTACATCTGCTTAAGAAACACGACTGGCCACAATGGGAAGACAACCTGGAGAGACTCTAGTTCACCCTCACATTCATCAGTCAGCGAGACAGAGAGAGGCCCAAGGAGCACAGGGAACCACCTCACTCGGCGCAGCTTCTCTGGCATGGAAGCACCACAGGGCACCAGGGCTTCCCAACAAGTCTCCTGAGGAGAGGACACAGGATGCAGGAGGACCTAGAGGATGGGTGTTCCTGGGGTTTTAGGAGATACACTAATGGGCATTTGACCAGACTACTGGGAGTATCCAGGAGTGGCTTCTGTGAGAGACAGTTTGAGTCTGTAATTCATCAACCCAAACCTCAGTGATGAAGGACAACTTCTTCTGGCCTGTTAGCTGGAATGGCAGGGGTTTGGGTTCCAGACACCCTGCTGGCCACCACCTTTCTGTCCTATGCCATAGCTCCAAAGGAAAGCCCTGTCGATGACCCACTACTAGCCATGGCCTCAGAGCCCTCCAAGGTTAGAGCACTGGGCTCTTGGAAACCCAAGTACAGCACAAAACATAGGCTTACTCAGGAATCAGCTTGTTCCAACAGACTACAGTATATAAATAAAGGCAAAATCCCCAACGTTTACTGAGGCCTGAGACCCATAATACAAGTAACACACAAATACCTTTTATTTAAAAAGAATGTAAAGATTAGAAGATACAGCTATGTCTAGGGATGGTCATAGAGTGGAGGGGCCAAACAGAGGTCAGTCTCAAAAAATTACCTGACTTTTCTAATAAGCAAAACATTGCAATGAATAGCCTAGCCAAGGGTTTTAGAAGATAAGAGTTTTGTATATGAGTTTAATAAAAACATGACCATTTAGAAAAAAAAGAGTTAATGAGATAATAATGTCTATATAAATTGAAAAACAAGAGCCCAACTAGAGTACGTAAATCCACTGATAGTGTTTTCTGGCTTCATTTCCATCAGTCTTTTCTTTATTTTAATTATATTTTATTGATTATGTTATTACAGTTGTCCTGATTTTTCCCCCTTTGCCCTCCCTCTACCCAGCACCCCCACTCCCTCCAGCAATCCCCCACCATTGTTCATGTCCATGGGTCATGCATATAAATTCTTCGGCTTCTCCATCTCCTGTACTGCACTTCACATCCCCATGGCTATTCTGTAACTACCTATTTGTACTTCTTAATCCCCTCACCTCCTCACCCATTTCCCCCATCCGCCTCCCATCTGGCAACCATCAAACTGCTCTCTGTATACATGATTCTGTTTCTGTTCTTCTTGTTTGCTTAGTTTGTTTTTTAGATACAATTGTTGATAGATACATATTTTTTGCTGTTTTATTGTTCATAGTTTTGATCTTCTTTTTCTTAAATAAGTCCCTTTAACATTTCATATAATGATGGCTTGGTGATGATGAACTCCTTTAGCTCTTTGTTGTCTGGGAGGCTCTTTATCTGCCTTTGATTGGTTGTTTTTGCTTCTTTATGTTCCATCTCATTGATTTGATGCTCAGCTTCATGCACTCTACTGTTGTTTCCCTGTAAATTGTTATTATTTCAGTTAGTGAATTCTTCATTTCTGATTGGATCTTTTTTATGCTCTTGGGTCCTCACTGAGTTCCTTGAGCATCCTGATAACCAGTGTTTTAAACTCTGCATCTGATGAATTGCTTATCTCCATTTCCTTTAGCTTTTTCTGGAGTTTTGATCTGTCCTTTCATTTGGGCCATGTTTTTTTGTCTTCTTGTTTCGGCAGCCTCCATTTGTTTCTATGTATTAGGTGGAGCTGCTTTGACTCCATGTCTTGGTAGTAGTGTGGCCTAATGTAGTAGGTGTCCTGTAGGGTCCAGTGGCACAGCCTCCTCTATCACCCAAGCTAAGTACTCCAGGTGTGCCCTCATGAGGGCTGAGTACACCCTCCTGTTGTAGTTGAGCTTCAGTTGCTGTTGGCAGATCAATGGGAGGGAATTACCCAGGCCAGCCAACTGCAAGGGTTGGCTGTGACAACTGAGTACCAACTCCCAACCTCCACGGAGGATCAGCTGTGCAGGGACAGGGTGGTGGTGCTCTGACACAGTCTGTGGCTGTCCACTGGGTACATAGGCTCTGGGGTTTCTCGGGTGGTGCAGGCCAAAGTCAGCCCCCACTTATTTTTGCTCAGGGACACCCTGCCTGAGCTATAAAGCAATCTGAGATGGCTGCTACCTGTGCTGGACTTGGAGGTTCCCAGGAGAAGCCAATCTGTGAATCTAGGATGGCTGCTGCTAGTGCTGGGCCTGGGACTCACTAAGACCAACTGCTGCTTGTTTGATGGGATTTAGGAAGCTGTGAAGCATGAGCCAAGACCAGCCATTTATGTGGAAAAGAAGCTTGGGTGGGCCCAAAAATTGGGTTGGGCAGAGTCTCTGGGAATCCCCAATGCCGGCCAAACAGTGTTAACCATGTTAATGGAGTCTCAGACAAGGTACCAGCTTGCCAGCTCTGTGGGTGGAGAGTTTAGAAACAAGACAATAACCTCTGTTCACCTTAATGCCAGATACTTCTGTTCCTCCCTGTATGCTACTGGTGCCTTTCAAGCTGCTACCCTGGTGCTGGAGCTGAGGGAGTGAGTCTGAGTATGTGAGTACGTATGTGGGTTCTTTAAGAGGAACTGCTTGGGGGTCCAACAGTTTATACCACCAACTCAATCCCTGCCAGTTTTTGCAGCCAGAAGTTGTGGGGACTTATCTTCCTGGCACTGGAACTCTGGGCTGGGGGTACTGGTGTTGGGCTGGGAGTCCTCTCTCCAGAGATAACCCTCCTGAATTTTTATACACTACACTTGGGTGTGGGACCACCCATTCTACATCTCTGCCCCTCCTACCAGTCTGGATGGATGTGGTTTCTTGAATTCCGTAGTTGTCAGACTTCTATTCAACTTGATTTCTGATGGTTCTGAGTGATGGCTGTTCTATTTTTTAGTTTTAATTTTGATGTGTTGTGGGAAGAGGCAAGCCATGTCTGCCTATGCCACCATCTTAACCCAAAGTCCCCAATCTTTTCTTTTTGTCATGACTCTGACTTTTTTTTGCTCTTAGGTCTCCAAGTCATTCACATTAGATCTGTCCTCTCTGCTTCATAGAAGCAGAACAGCAGCCAATGATATTAGAGCCAAGCCTCACATGAATAATACACTGCCCTTGCCTTATGTTATCAGAGCATGCTAAGAATCTGAGAGATAAATGACTCATTAGGATTACACAGTTGATACAGGTCTAAAGTGGATCACATGATGGGGTCTTTCCCTGGGATTCCCTGCCTTACTTCTTCGCTCAAGTTACTGCTGTACTTTCCTGAACCTTTCTCTCTCTCTCTCTCTCATTCATATAGATAATTCCACTGGACAAGTTCCCAATTGACAGCTTGAGCTGGTCAGCCCCGTTAATTCATGTGTCTACAACACTGCAAATGCACAGACCAGATACATGGTGAAGGGCCCCAGATTTTAATTATATCTTATTTCACAGCTGCAGTCAATTTTTGCTACAGCTTAATAACCAGGTTGCAGGAGCTATGAACACTTTTTGTTGTTAATTTTGCTTAGGAAAATTGAGTTTTCACTACCATTTTGGCAGAAATGCTTATCACAACAATTATGATAAAGTGATGAGGATTGGAAACACCTGCATAAATGAACTTGGAGACAGAAGGATGTCAGTTAGTCTGGTTGTGCAGGAAATGTGATGTGGGAAATCTGGGTTATGGCTCTGTCACCTGCTGAGAACAAAGGGAGGAATAGGGCCCCGTCCTCTCCACACCCCCTGCAGGGACACCAAGGAATATTGCAAGCCTTCAGATGACTTGGGCTGACTCCACTGTAGCACCTACCCTCTTCTATGGCTTTGAGGGAGATTCAAAATGAAGAGGTGAAAGATCATCCTGGACTTAGATGTAAGAAGCTTAGAGGACACCTCGTGGCACAGATGAGGAAACTAGGACCAGGGGAAGGAATGACTCTCCCAAGGTCATAAAACTAATGAATGATGTCTGAGCTTCCTGCTCCTGGGCCAGGGCCCTATCTCCTTTGCCTAAAATAAAACCAATCAAGGTTTTGATAAGAAAATGAATGGATGGATGAATGGATGGTCTGGGATCCCTGGGAAGAGAGGTCAGATTATCTCTCTGACAGATCAGAGCCAGGAGAGATTAGCAAATCACAATAAACATCACCACCTGTGGCACTGTTTGGGAATCAGGGAATAGTCTGTATCAGGGATGCAGAAGGATGTCAAAGGAATCTGGGGTGCCACCAGCCGACAGCACAAGGAGACAAATAAATGTGCGCAGGCCCTCTCCCAAGGTTGCCTGCAGCTGCTTCTTCCTAGTGGGCATCAGCGTGTTTTATAGTGATGCTGCTGAAGAGGTTCATGAGGAGGGAACCTACTCTTGTCCTCCTGGGAGGCATCCAAAGACTCTCATGAGAAGTTGGGGGTTTTTTGTCTTTTTATTTTTAATAGTTTTTAATATATTTTTCTATGACCATTTATCACCCTTATACCTTCTTCCGCCTCCATACCCCTCTTCGCCCCCATCACAAAAAGATTTTTAGTGTTGCACAGTCATGGTTAAGACTGAACTACCTGATTTCCTCAGTTCATAGGCACTAGCAATTGCTGAGATGTGTCACCCATTCAATAAGAAGTTTTGGGGACAAACACAAGCACTTCGAGAAATGTACATGTTTATCCTCAGACACAGCCCTATTTCAGAAATGTGAAAATGAGACAAATGATTTGCCAGTGGAATTGAGGATATGTATAGCAGTCACATGTCTCCGTATGGAATAGATTTCTCTGAGATGATGCGGGGAGAGAAAGAATGACAGGCTCCAAAAGACTATGGCAATAGTGTAGATAAAAAAATAAATAAACAAAAGAAGACATGTGTTTGAATTTATTTGATAGCAGTGAAACTTTAAAAAGGAATAAATGGTTATATTAGTTTTTATTGCCATGTAAAAAATGGCCATAAACTGAGGAGCTTTGCACACCTACTTATGATCTCCCAGTTCTATAGGTCGGACGTCTGGACAGACCCCAGTGGGGTTCTCATCCCCAGCTATCCCGAGGCTGTTGTCAGGTGTCAGTTGGGGCCGGGGTCTCATGGGAGGCTGAAGGTCTTCTTCCAGGCTCACTTGGGTGTTGGCAGAATACATTTCCTTATATCTGTAGAATTCATGGGACAGCACCTTCAAGGCCAGCATGGAAGTTCCCATCCCAGGCTGTTGTGCTGGAGTGTTATTCAAGCCAACATAATCACAGTAGTGACCACCTCATCGTAATCACAGCTCCTACCCACACTCAAGAGGGGAACATTTCACAGGGGTTATGCACCAGGGTAGGAACCTTGGGGGCCATGTCCTACCCCTGCGGACCACGATGGGAGAGTTATAAAGAATAAAGAATCCACAGCACTCTTTTGGTCAAATGGAGAGAGTGCAGCATCCGCCCTGATCATTAGACTGTCTTAGGAATGTATAGAGCCATTAATATTTTAAAGTAATTTTATGCATGAGAGCTCTTTTGATACTTGAAGTAGTCCCGTGAAACAGGTAGATCAGGTGTCATCACTTTCATATCACAGATGAGAAAATGGAGGGCTGAGCAGGTTAGGTCATCAGCCTCAGGCAACAGGGCACTTCACCCACTCTGCCGGAGCCAGAACTGTAAAGACTGTCCTGACTTCAAAACCACTTCTCCTACACCATCCAGAATCACTGCTGCTGATTTTACTGAGGAGTATTCCTATCCATGAAGCCTTTTTCCTTTCTTTTGGGCAACTCCAGTCCAAGCATTCCTGAATCACAGAGATCTTACTCTCTAGAGTCATGAGAGGGATCTGTGTTCTACCAGAGTGCCAAAGACTTTGGACCTCCCTGTTACTCTCATGCAAGTCATGCTGGGAAGCACCACTCCCTTTCTGCACAAAAAGCCCCTCCCTTGATGATCTCCAAACGCCAGCTTTAAAGGTCAACTGCAAAGAGTGTGACTTGACTCAGAAGATGTCATAACAACAATGGGGCCACAACCCTAGCGTACTCTTGATAGAGCCGCTGTTATCATTTCCAATAGAAACAGCCACATTGGGGAGATTAGTGGTTAATTTATGGACCACTAACTTCTTAAACTTCCCAGGAAGTGCAGTGGTCTAACTGGCAGAAATCAATTGATAGAAAAAATATAAAAAGAATCACTCATGCGTGGTCTCTGGACATTCACACACACACACATACATGTATACACATACTTGGGCACACATGCATGCATGCATGGGTTCCAGGCATGGCCTCTGCATGTCAGGTGGCATGCAAAGTAATGAGTTAGTGGAAGAAGCTTGCCCTCTCTACCTCATGCAACCATCTGAGCTCCAAACTGCAACTCTATCAATTCATTAAATGTACATCACTTAAAGGAACCTGTCATGAAGGGGATTCAAGCTACCTAACACCAACATCTCTGTGGCGATTAAAACACATCATTACAGAGATGAAAGATGAGAGGAAGAAGATGAAAGGATTCCCCTCTCCTCTCTGGCTTCCTGCAGCTCTGGATGCAGAAATAAGAGGAAGCACTTTATTTTCCTGGGTCTAAGTTTGCTCAGCGATAAAACAGGAGGGTGGCATGGTAGAAGCATGAGATACACCTCTAATAAGGCTGATTGACTCTATTATGTATTAATACTGAGACTTCAGGAAATTTAATCTCTCAGGACCTCAGTTTCCTCAACTATAATATGTAAAAAATGCTTAAATCATAATATTGTGAGATTATTTATGTTAATATATATTTTTAAAAAACAGCACAGAGGCAGCCATTCAATAGATGTTGGTTTCTCCTTTCCACCCTCAGGGTCTTTTCCTGCCCCTATCTTTTTCTTTAAAGGTTTTATAATCAGGCTTTTTTTCAAAGATTGAGTCATTTGAAGTATTAAAGCACCACTGAAAACTGTCTCAGCATTTCTGACTTTCTGTATCATCATTTCCCACCCCCTCTCTTGGAATTATTGAAAAATATATATATATAAATGCATATGTACTTATTTTTCTGCCTCAAGATCAGATGCTCCTTCTGGGAAGTTCTTTTCAGTGTCTAGCGAAGACCTCAGACATCCCTCCCACTGGTGTCGTGCATTGAGCAGGAGTAAACAGCATGCTGTCATTGGAAATCAAGGCCATGGCTTCCACAAGGATGAACATTTAGTCACTTAAATGCATGTATCTAACCTGGCTCTTGAGGGTGATGATAAAATGTTCTAAGCTGTGTTGGCAAGGCAGAGTCCAACCTCACTTTCCAGGCTGAAGACCAAGAATGAAGGAGCAAAGCATACATGTGGTCAAGGGCGCTGAAATGGGATTGAATAAAACACAGAGCTGGCCTGCCTTGTGAGCTGTTTCTGTGGGCCTGTGAGGAGGGAGGAGTCAGCAGGAGCTCTAGGAATGCCATCAGGAGCATCAGAGAGATCTCTGCATGGCTGCTGGCCCTGGCTCCCGGCATGCTTGCCCCCTTTCCCAAATACCTCATGACATCAAAATTATACAGGGCCCTATAATAGTATTATAGGGGGCTTTGTTCATTTTCTCCTCAGTTTAAAGATCCATGTGCAGTTTATTTACCTACAACAGCTACCATAAGTAAGAAGGCTGCTTGCTAGAAAGAGAGATCCTGAGATCGTGTGAACCAAATTCCTCAGGCCCAAATGCCTGCATTGTCAACTTTCTCATTGTATAAAACCATCTGTAACGGATGTGTTCTTTGGACTTAAAGACTAACATATATGAATTAGTAGCAGTCATTGCCATCTAGCATGATTTGTTGATCAGATCACTTCTCCATGTCAGGTAGCCTGTGCACTCAGGATGAGACAAAGCATGTTCTATGGTCAGTCCTGAAAATTGGTCTGGAGCAAAAGGACAGCTGCCTGCAAGAGAACAGGCCAGGGTCACCTATTACAGAAGGGAGCAGGTGCTGGAAACCCAGTACCCAGCTCCACAGAAGAGATGTAGCACTGTACCCCATTCTAAAAGGGGAAGTCCTAGTGCCTCCAAAAGAATCCTTCACTGTAGTTGCCCTTTATCTTTGGGGGACACATTCAAAGATCCCCCAGTGGATGCCTGAAAATGCAAAGAGAGGCAACCCTGTATGTAGTATGTGTTTTTCCTATAAGTATATACTTATGATGAAGTTCAACTTATAAGTTAGGCACAGTTAAAAGATTAACAATAATCACTAACAATAAAATAGAACAATTATAAAAATGTACTGTAATTAAAATTATGTGAAATTGTTCTCTCTCTCTCTCAAAATATTTGATTGTAAGCACCCACTGTCCTCCTTGTGATGATACGAGATGACGCAGAGCCCACATGAGGACATGAAGGGAGGTGAATGACATGGACCTTGAGACCTAGAATTCAGCTACTGGAAGGGTCACTTTAACACAAGCACTGTTATACTAAAGCAGTAGCCCTAGTAGCCCAGATGGCTACTAAGTGACTAAGGAGTAAGGAGCATCTACAGTGCAGACACCTGGACAAAGGGGATTCACATCCTAGGCAGAATGGAACAGAAGGCTCAAGATTTCATCACACTACTCAGAACAGTCTGCAATTTAAAACTTACGAATTGTTTATTTCTGAAAATATTCATTTAATGTTTTCAGACTGTGGTTGACTGCAAGTAACTGAAACCACAGAGAGTGAAACTGTGGATAAGGGGGGACTGCCAAACTCATGATTTGTCCTGGGTGTGAGGATGCCTTGGCGCTGTCCAAGGTGCTGAAGACTTTGTGGTTTTTGTCTTGAATGTTTATCTCCCCATCTCCTTTTATTCTTCCTACTGTACAATAACTGCTGGCATTTTGTGGCCACTCACAAAGTGATGACATTGTGTACTGCATTGTGATCTCACTTGCCAGGATACACGGAAGCCAAAAGTGTCTTGTCTGTGTGCTCTGTGGCCTCCTATATCACGGCCAGAGCCTGAGCTCAGAAACTCGGCATTTCCTTCATCCTTCTATCCATCCAGTCTTCCATTCATCCATTTATATTTATTCAGCTCCCAGCATTAAGAGAACTGTATTGAAAGCAGTAGATGCCTCTTACCTCTGGTCATGGAATAACAGAAAAATCATTTCAGGACCTTCTTCGTTAGACCATTGGGAGGGATGCAGAAGAGGACCATGGGCCCAAATCACACTGGAAAAAAAGTCTAAATCAATTCAAGGGATTAAATAACCATATTTAAAAGATTTTAAGTTTACTATGCAAAAACCAAAGGTATCTGCATGGGGAAAAACACAATATACAAATTTAAAAGAGAAATGACAAACTGGGAAATATAATTGAAACATATAAAAGATGTACAAACAACACAATAGCAAAGAGGATAAAGTTCACAAGACATTTTCCTGGAAAAAAAAATATATATGCTCTTAAGCACAGGACTGGGTGGTCGACTTCCCTCATAATGTAATCAATATGTGTTTAAATGACTGTGAGACACCATTTCCATCTATCACTGGTGGAAACCAAGCCTTGTAAAACATTGGGACGGAGAAGCTGTAGGGAAGCAGGTGCTCTCACTCGAAGCTGAGAGGAGGGTGAATCAGCACCTCTGCAGAGGGTGATATGGCAGCACCCATCAATGTTACAAATGCACAGTCTTTGACCCAAAGTTCTAGGAGTTTATCTTATAGTTAATTTCACACACATGTGAAATGAGATACACATATGACTCTTCAGCACTTTTACTGGTGGGAAAATATTGAAAATAATGCAATATCCATCAACAGGGATTTAATAAATTATAATGCATGCATATAATAGAATGTTATGCTGGTACAAAAATAAAAAGAAGTTCTGTAAATACTGATATGCATTAATCTCTAAAATATCTTGTAAGTAAAATAACAATGTAAATAATAGTCCAGAAAGAACATAGTGAGGTGTAAGAAAGATTATTTATATGTATGTGCTTATAAACACAGTGTGTTTCTGCAAGCTGGTGACACTGCTTGCCCCTGGGGAGGAACACTGGGGACTTGAAAACTTAGGAATGTGGGGAAAGCTTCCCTTTGTGAGCTTTTAAACTTTTTGATACTTGAGCCATGTGAATATATTGTCTATTTAAAAAAATAAAGATTTTTTAAAAATCAAAGCTATCTTAGAGGGGAGGTGATTGTCATTTGTTATGACTTCAGTATTGATCTCTCCCTCATCTAACTCTTCTTGCTTTTAGCGTTTGCACCACCCCAGCATTGCCGCAATGATAAGCTTTTTTAACTAAGTGCTATACCAGGCCATTTAAACTACATAACATCAATAAATAGTGTTGTGAAATTCAGTGCTTTTGTGTTTCCAATTTTTTTCACAGGAGTATATCTTTGCTTCTCATTTGAGACTTTTTTAGCTTTCTCCCTGAGTAGCACATGTAAAGAGAAAAAGTCCTAAGAGTCATTGATTACCTTCCATAAGCCCAAGGCTGTTATGGTGTTTAATTTAATCTCATAACAATCCTGGAGCTAAGCAGTATTCCTCTCCTTATTATACAGATGATAAATTCAGGGCACAGAGAGGATAAATGGTTTTCCACTGGTAACTCACCTAACATGGGGCAGAGCCAAGACCCGAGGACATTTTTCTGGGTTTGCTCAGCACTGCCTCCTTGTGCATTTGGAAAAGTTATGGTCTTTCAAGTTTCAACCGTGGATTATTTTCTTGACCTATTGGTGCTTCAGTATGCACCTTTGTGAAACCAGCTTTCATGCCTGTTTTGCAAGGCTAGATGAGAATTCACATAAATGCCCAGCGCTGTGCCTGGCTGGTAATAAATGTTCCATAAGTGCTGGCTTCCCCTACTTCTGTATTCAAGTTCCTAGACAATTACTAGACATTTAGCTGTACTCAAAAGTATAAGAAAACTCTTTTCCTGAGTCAAAACCATTGCAATCATAGTTCTTCGGAAAGAGAATTCTCCCAGAGGAGGCATGCCAAAGGTCACCCCAACATGTGCTGCAGCAGAATCTCCAGGAGTAAAAAGAGCAAGTTTCTTGTGCTCTGAGATGCCCTGTTCCCCTCATGGCTTATGAGCTAAAAGGATCCCTTAAAGGGGTCTGTCAAGACTGACTTTATACTTTCATCCGGGTTGGTCATGAGTCAGTTTATTAAGCCAAAAATGGAGGCTCACTGTACCAGCTGAAATTTCACTGCTCCATCAAAAACCGGGCAGAAGTCAAGTGATGTTTGAAATATGAATCCACTCCAGCCCACTGCTTCAACAATGAAGGTACCCAGTGACCTAGGGGCACCTATAGAGGACCTGTAATTTCACATAATCGGCCAAAGACTTCAATGTTCCATGATGCAAATGAAAGGTTATTAATGGGCAGTAAAAAGGGGTGGAGGGTGGAAAGAATGCATAACAGAAGACAGCGTGATGCTTTCAGGGGAGACTGGCACATCAGAGCTCTGCTGTAATATGCAGTCGGCTAATTTCACTGGGGTACTGAACAAATGATAGATGGGGACAGCTAACAGCCAATGTGACAGCACTAATGAAGTGACTCCCTGCCAGCAGAAGACCTCTGCTCCTGCTTCCATTTAAACGGTTTCTCATACCGTTGAATACCTGCTTGTCAAGAGTACCTGTTAGCTATTCCCTCGTGGCTCAGATGAGATGCTCTCCCTCCAGTCTGGTCACAGGGTAAGCACATCCTCACATAACCCCACCTAACTCCCCTTCATGGGATGTCTGCAGTGGGCAGGGAGAACTTAAAGACAGGTATCAGTATCCCTACTTGAGTTTAGAGAGGCAAGTGACTTACCTAAGGTCACTCAACTAGTGGACGTTTAAACTTAATTTGAGTCCAACTCTATATATAAAATGTCCCCATACCACATGACACTGCTACACACAAAGCAGTACCGGTGTGTCTTAGAAGGCCCAGGTGTCCCTCTCCAAGGTGGCTGACAGCTCCAGCCACCTAACCATCAAGGGCCCTTGATCCAGCAGTGTGTAGGACCCCAGGCAGGACATGCACAGCCAGGCCTCCCTCTCACTCTGACTGCCCCCACTCCCGGATCCGGGGCTTCTCTTCCAAGACCACATCCTCTCTGCCCATCTCTCTGTCCTCTCCGCTACAGCTCAGCACAGGTAGCAGTGTAGCTCAGGTTTCAGAGGGCAGTTACCTACAGACCAGGTAGGAGTGGCAGTTTTCACACTCACACCTGGTTTACCTTTGCTTCATGAGCAGGATCAGCTGGCTGCACACTTGGGCGGTCCACCACGAGTTCATGGACTCCCCCAACACACGCATGCTCTCACACACACTCTTCACCCCCAGGCAGACCACCAGCAATGCAAGAGGAGCCAGGGGAAAACCTACAAAGTCAGCATCCTCTCCTGTGAAGGGTTTACTATGTTACCAGGTTTTTATTCTCTCTAGTCCTAGGTCTCTCCTTCAGGCAAAAGTCACTCTCTTTAGAGTTGTTCCAGAATTTCACCTCTCCTGGTCCTCTTTGCTCTTTTGTTTCCAGCTTCGGACAAATGGCAGGTGGTATAGAGCAGAGGTTAAGAGTACTTTACTTTGCATATGTGCTGGCCAAGCAACATGGGGCAAGTTATTAAAAACCTCTCGCTTCAATTTCACCTGTCTCTGAGAGCCTACCCATGTCAGGAGTTTGTGGTGAGGATAAAAACGACATCAGTTTAAAGCACATAGTGCTTGGCGCACAGAAGGGACTTAATAAGGAACATCTGGCGCTATTAACATGATTATTAACATCCAAAAAGGTCCTCCTACTTCCCCTTCTTCCACTTTGGTCCTCTCTGGTTCCTCTAAACCATCCCAGTTTCCTCACCACTTCCTGTTCCTCATCCCCAGCCCTACAGCTCCCTGCTGGGGGCTCCTCTGTCTCTCCTGCCCCACGTCTCGCCGGTGCTTGTACTTATCTCCCACACCATTGCCTCCTCTCAATACCCACGTTAGCATAAATGTTACTATCTCTAAAATCCAATTATTTTCAATCACTGTGACTCTGGACAGATTCATGGAAGAGTCCAAAGAAATAGGGTTGTCTCTCATTTCAATTTTTTTTATGTTTCTTTAATCCTCACAAGAGGATATGTTTATCGATTTAGAGCACAGGTGGCAAATGCAGGGCTGAGGGCCGAATCTGGCCCTCCACCTTGTTTTATCCTGCCCAGCACCTTGTTTCTACCTGGCAGCAGCACTGAGCTCCTGCCTAACTGTTAAGGAGTAGTTACATTTATACAGCCCTAAAATTACATTCGTCCCTTTGAAGACAACCACGAGGCTGATGCGGCCCCCGGTGAAAATGAGTTTGGCACCCCTGATTTAGAGAGAGATGAAGGGAGAGAGAGAGAGAAGCATCAATGTGAGAGAGAAACATTGATCGGCTGCCTCCAGTAGGCTCCCTGACAGGGGATCTGACAAAAAACCTACATATGTGCCCTGACCGGGAATCGAACCCTCAACTTTTTAGTGTACAGAGCAGCACTCCAACCAACCGAGCCACGTGGCCAGGGCCTCTCGCTGCAATTTCACCAGTCTCTGAGAACCATGGAAAACAGATAGATGGCCATACACAGACCACCTCAGACCCCACTTTCCCAACCACCCCAACTTTCTCAAGATGCAAGCTTTTTCTAGAGTGAATACTTTCACAACATTGTCTGGCTTTAACTGGCCTCTGCTTAGACGTGGTTATAGGATAAAGTGGGGGAAAAGTGGGCAGTGCGTGAGCAGCAAGAAAGATGCTAAGAGATGATCCAGAAGAAAGGACAAACCTGAGGGAATAATCAAGAACTGACTGCACCTGTCTTTATGATCCTTACACTGCAAGTTAGGTCAACATATTCAATATCAAATAGTTGAATCTTGAGTAGCCGGACCTGGTCTACTTTACAAACCCATTCAACAGTCAGCAAATGTCCGCCATGCACTCAGGTTCTGGGGCTGCAGCCAGACCAGGCCCCTCTCGAGCTTGGTGGAGGAGACGACCCGCATACGAGGCACTTTGGCTGACTGTTACTTTGAATTATCCATACCTCTGCTCCCTCTCATCAACACTGATAATTGAGAACATATGGTAGAATAAGGACTTTTTGCTCATTGATAATTTATCTCGAGCTTGGGTGATGCCCCTGGGGCTGGGGAGGGCTCGGGCTGCCTGAGAGCAACTTGAACCCAGATTTTGTCTAAGGTTGGCCTTTTCCTATATACGATAGAAAAAGTTGTAACTTGATCACTGGCCCTTTTCACCCAGATGTCATTGTCATGCCTGTAACAATGGCATACCCTGATGTCCCCAAGCAGCCATCTCCAACAGAGCCCAGCATTAGAACTTGGTCATGTTTCCTCATTCCTTTGTGTTTCCAATTTTCTTCAAAGATAAATTTTTGTTGTAGCTTTTCAGGAAGCGTATGAGTGACCGCTCCATTGAGTGCTTACAGTGCCAGACCTCATGCTGGAAACGTTATATACACTTCAACCTGAAATTAGACATTGTCCTCATCTGGCAGGAGGAGAAACGGAGGACCAGAGGGATCGCAACAGTTCTCTCAGTCACCCAGTTTGTAGGTGACAAGCTTGAACCACAGTCCACTTTGCACACAGCACCAAGCCTGGGCAGTCTGTGCGGGTCGGCACACAGGCTGGAGGAAGCCCCAGGCCAGGGCTTCGTCACAGGCTGCCACTCACCAGCTGGGCCCAGTTACCTTCTCTAGCCAGAGTTTCCAAATATATAAAATCAGTGTTTTGAACTCTGCTCTGCATGTGTTAGAAGTTTATTGGAAGGCTAACCCCTTTTGAAAAAGCCAGAGGGGTTGAAACCTGTGAAGCTCGATTCTAAAAGACTCAACTCCTGAAGCAAGTACGGTGGAAATGGGAATCTGCTTTTGTACCAAGTGAGCATGCCGCCCCCAGGGCCGGTGACCCAGGCCTGCAGCAGGCTTCACCTCGCCACTCTGCTGGGCATGGTGGCAGTGCCCAGGGAAAGACCCTGGATTCCAGAGGCCAGCAGCCCCAGGAGCTGGCCAGGCATGGGCGGATGCTGTATGATATGAGGGCATAACAGGATGTTGAGAACTTATAAGAATTTTAACATCGTGATTTGTGTCTCAACATTTGAAATCCTTCACTTTGAACTCTAAGGCTGCTCAGAGAGCATGACTCTGCCCCTTGGACTTGGAAATTGCCTGCAGAATGAACAGTCTCTCTGTACTGACTGGTTGTTGTTGATAAGTAACTCAAAAGCTTTTGTTCTGCAAGCCTGAGTGGGATCTCGGACGTTGACCAAAACTAATCATACGTTAGCCATTGTTCTCAGCTCACCTCTCCATTTGCCTGCCCACTGTGTCAGCCAACATTGAAAAGTCCAGTTGCCCCCACCAATCCGAAAATGAGCGATAGAAGTTTGTGGTCTTGTTTCCCATAGTGACCCATCTCTTTGTTCATCAGCTCCTTGCAACTAACCCCATCCCCTACATTTTGGAACATGTCTTCCATTCATACATCCCTGATTTGCACATCATATTGAAGTAAAACTCTTAATTTATCCTGGAATTTTTGTTTACAAGGGACAAGCCACACTGAGCCAGACACACGTGTTTCGCTCCGCTGTACAGAGGGCAGCAACTGGAAGAACCCTCTCTCGGAGGGGCCGGTGGCCTCCTGCATCAGCAGGAAGTGCTCTGGGGGCTGATCCTCCCCATTCTCCAGATTCTAAATCAGATCCTCTTCTTTATTTTTGTTTAGTTCCTGCTGTCCACACCCCTCTACAGTTAAGTGGCTCTCTGAAAATTTCTTCCCTAAAAACAACAGCATCAGGTTTGGTTCTCAGAAGGCCCAGCCGCTGCAGGGTGCTCGGGGCTGAATCCTCAGCTCACAGAAGGAGTGCAGGTGGCTGGGCTCTGCTTTGAGGCCAGTGCAGATCTCTCTAATGACGAATGGATGGGGCTGGGTTGCTGCAGTGGGTGCGCCCTGCCTTTTAGGGGTCCCAGAGGGCCCCAGCCAGCACAGGATGGAGCTCTTCCCTCCCAGGTACAACTAAATTTTCCAAGCCCAAAGCTGAGGTATCTCAAGGGACTCCCTGAATTAGAGGCACCCAGCCACCTCCCTCCCTGATTTTGGTGTATTCTGAGAAGAAGAGAGTAATCCCTCCTTCCCACCTCCAGGCTGGCCTTAACTCTAGCCCCGAGCAGCCGGCTCATCAGCATATAGAGTAATTTTGATAGAACCTCTGTAATATTTTCTCTCTAAAGGAGGATTTTAATACCCTTCTGAGTGACATTTAATATGATAACAGTATGTAAGTGCAACAGGAAGCTGTTTTCCAAGAGTTAAATTCCTAATGGTCCCACAGATCAGGCTGACAATGGCTTTCCTGATCATTATTAAATTCCCTGTGATTAGAAAATGAGCCGGCGCTATTGATTTAAGCTCTTTGAGTTAAGCTAAGCTTTGGGGGTCTTTTACCAGGCACAAAAGGGCATTTAATATTGTATTTCACCTTCCCAATTAGAGCACTTTTCAGAGTACAAGTAGCAGGCAGCCAGGCATTAGGTCCGGGCCCGGGAAGGAGGGTGGGAAGCATTTCTTTACAATAGAGCCCTAGGAGGCAAGCTTCGCCACCCAGACCCAGGAGGGTGTCACACACCCACGTGAAGGCAGCCGCTCCCACAGACATCACACTTCCTGCTCGCCAGCCTCTGGGCCAAGGACACGGAACTTCATCTCAAAGCTCCGATAGACGGGAGGCCATCTGTCCTGGAACTACCAGCGCAATTTCCATTTCAAAGATTTTCTCCTATGGTCTCCTCAGTAATTGTCAAGCTGGGTATACAAATTCTGCACCAAGAAATTATCGCCAGATCTCCAAAGGTTAATGGTTCCAGGTTACCTTTTCAGGTTAATGAGGGGAAAGAGCGTGGAAGCAATCGTGTTTCCATCATGATCTAAAGCTCCAGAGAAAACAAGGGTCCCTAGAGGAAAATCTTGCACAGTTGCAGGGCATTGAGTGCTTTGTGTCTTTCTAGGGGGAAAGGCACATGCGGTTTCCCCAAGTGCCCGCAGGGCCCACTCG
Source organism: Anoura caudifer (assembly GCA_004027475.1). Lineage (NCBI taxonomy): Eukaryota > Metazoa > Chordata > Mammalia > Chiroptera > Phyllostomidae > Anoura > Anoura caudifer. Next base: position 95,206 of record PVKU01004291.1, on the reverse strand, counting down.
GTGCCTGGATGATGAGTGGTGTGAGTGATTATGTGTGGGCCCTGGGCATCCCTTTTTCCCTTCAATACCTGTCCTGTCTAATCCCCACCAGCCTGGGAAAGCCTTGCTGAACCCAGCTGCAGCCCCTCTGGGTGGGGTCCTCACACCCACTGTCTTTTCTGGTTCTGTTCAGAGGGACTCAGCATCTGCACTGGGACCCTGTCCATGTTTTCCTAACATTTTTTTTACTCTGCTCCACAGGAAGAAATATATTTTTACACCACAACCCAGACCATGACATGCATTCAAAACTAAAACAAAAATTTCACCAAGTAATACTTTACGCATACTGGATGCATTTTTTTTCAAATCTTTACCCAAGGAGGTATGCTTATTGATTTTAGGCAGAGAAGAAGGGTGGGGGAGGGAGGGAAGGAGAGAGAGAGAGAGGGAAAAATCGATGTGAGAGAGAAATATCAATCAGTTATCTCCCATACATGCCCAACCAGGAATCAAACCCAAAACCAGGATCATTCCTGGTGCTAATTGGCTTATTGGGTTCCCTGGAGACAGACTATGAGGTGAAGAATTTTATTCAGGGTTCATTGGGGATTACTTTTGGGAGAAACACCTGTCAAAAAAAAGTGAGAAAGGAAAGACTGTTGAGAAGGAGGAGGAGGAAGAGAAGAACCCTTTTGGTTCATGGAATGGCCAACTGAGCCATCCAGCAGGGCCACTGAGTGCATTTATATGACACAGCTTGCAAAGTCACTCTCATGACTCTAACAGATTCCCCCCAGCTGCAAAGTGAAGACTTCTCTGTTCCTAAAAATCATAAATACACACTTATTAACCTATTTCACAAACACTTGGAGAGCACAGGACACGTGCCCATTTCTGTGTTAGGTGAGGAGGAATCCAGGAGATTCTTCCCTCCCCACCGCTCCCCCAAGCAGCTCACAGTTTACCCGGAGGGCCCTAACTGGCATGCAGGGAAATGTAGAGAGAAGTGACGGGAGGATCGGTGTCCAGACATCAAATGGCTCTGCGCTGTGGGCATTACAAGGAGGGAGAGGTGGGGAGGGAAGATGTGCACAGGGAGGTCGGGAAAGCTTTTGGAAACTCCAATCCCCTACTGGCTTTGAAAAATTGAGCATTAAATGTCTCAGTGGATAGATAATATTAGGATTGCTATTAGATCCAATAGCTACTGTGCATTCAGCAACTAAAGTGGGCCTGGCAATGTGCTGAGCATTTCACCTCATTGTCACATTTAATCTCTGCGACAATCTCATGAAGAAGTTGCTGTTATCCCCAACTTACAGCTGAAAAAGTCAATCCACAGACTTGATCGATGGGTTACCAACTGTAACACAGCTTAAGTCAGTGAAGGATCTGATCTTGAATCAAAAGCACATGCTCTGTCTGCTCCTCCAGAGGACGGGATGGATTCAAGTAGCTTTACAAGAGGCCAATGAGGGCTGAGAGTCTAGGAAGGGCAACAGTGTAAGCCTGGTGCTTAGTGTCTTTCAGGACAGAGGGTGTCAGCAAGATGACAGTGGAAGCTTCACTGCAGGAGGAAGGCTGTAGGCCAAGGGCCAGGTTAGCGGGTGGCAGGAAGGGAACACAGCGGGAAAATGAGTCTGGATTGTGAAAACAGCGACAATGAAAACAATAAGAATAGCGACAGCATTTTTTCCCGGAATTTAAAATATGCTAAACATCAGTTCAGGTTCTTTACTTCCTAGTAATCTCATTCTACAGCTGAAGAAACTTAGGTACGAAAAGGCTGAATAACTTGCCTAGGATCAATCAGAATAATGTTGGATATAATTTCCGACAGGTGTGACGTTGACATTGCCACTAACAATGTACTCTCTTGGCTCCTCACTTTTCCTAACCCCAATCCTTTTCTGGTTGCTCGGCGGGAAGCATGAGTGCAGAGGGCCTGCAGCAGACACATCGATGTCCCCTCAGACAGCTGATTCGTCCCGTCCTGTCCCATCCCTGGCTACTAACAGTTCACAGCTTCCTGCCTGGGAGCTGCTCTGTGCTGAAAGGAATTGCCCTCCCAAAGTGGCACCCCTCCCAAAAGACGATCTGTGGCCACTGAGGGGCTGATATGAAAACCAAAGGCTCAGCACCTTTTCCCTCCTGCCACCTGGGGAAATACTGAATGTCATCCTAGCTCACAGCTTCCCATGGAATGTCTGAATCCTCAATAGAAACTGCATTTGAGGTCAGTTTCTTCTCTTCCTCCTCCTCCTTCTCAACAGTCTTTCCTTTCTCGCTTTTTTTTTGACAGGTGTTTCTCCCAAAAGTAATCCCCAATGAACCCTAAATAAAATTCTTCACCTCATAGTCTGTCTCCAGGGAACACAATAAGCCAATTAGCACCAGGAATGATCCTGGGAAGCCAACTATAAAGCAGCAGTGATGACCCCTTGGCCAGCTGGCAGTGTGGACCCCATCTCTGGTGGTCATTGTAACATGGATAGTCTATGGTTGTATTAGTGATACAACTGCAAAATATCTAGCAAAGTGACACGTGTTCAGACACTAGTGGACGGTGGTGCACTGGCTGGGTAAGACCTCCAACACTAGAGAGGCACAGAGGGAAAGTAGAATGGCCAAGGGATTGGTGGCTGTGGCTGAACACCACTGACTGGCTAACGGAAGACAGGAATCAGTTCAATGCAAAACATGAGAAAAGGATTTCCTTCGCAGCATTTAAGGAAACTTTCAACTCCTGCAGCAGAAGGCTGTTAGCAAGAAGAAATGGGCTCAGGACTTAATCCAGGGAGAGCAGCAGAGCTACAGAGGAGGCTGGCTCTCAGCCTGTAGGTCTCTGACACCAGGGTCAAAGCCATGCCAGGAAAGGGGTGGGACTCTGAGGCTCATAGGATGTGGTTGTCTGGGTTGATGTGGTTGAGAATTTTGAACTCCCAGCTCCTCCCAAACCTGCTGGGCTTACAGAAGGGCCTCCTCCCCCATGATAGGAAGTAGTGAGCACTCCCTTGCCTGAGCATCACACAGAAGCCTCAGTTGAGTCAGGTGCCTTACAAGACCCTGCTGGAACCCTTCACGATCCCTGCCCCAATCTTTGCTTCTGTTAATAAGATAAATAGAAATCACAGCCAGAACATGAGACAGTGACAAAGCCAGCTAAGGGAACAGAGGGGCTATAAACCAGAGAAGCACAAAATCCAGGTAATCTGTGCAGGAGACGGTGAGATGTGTGTACTGGACAAAATACAGAGGGTGGCGGACTAAGGGGTGGGAACAAACTGGATAAAGTCCCGCACAAGGCTGAATTTACCCTAGCAAAAATTCTAGGAGAAGATGCTAAAAAACTTCCAAGTTGAATCCTGGAAGCTTGGGGAAAATAATGGCCCATGCTAAGCAGATGCATCAGAACTTTCTGGGCAGATGATGGGAGAAAGGCCCAAAGTGCTCAGAGAAAGTGGGCATAATCGGGTGGATATAGGCAGAACACCTACCAGTTAACTATGTTCCACGGGAGGCTAGAAGGACTCTCCATTTACCAAAGGGATAAGGAATGTGCTGAGGGAGGGACACCAGTGTCATGAAGATGTCTAGTGGTGTCTGTCATCTTTCAGCTGGAACTGGCAGTAGGGGATGCTATCGCAGAACAGGGCTTCCTGATAGCAATGGGAATGCTGGCATCTCAAAAACCAAATAGATCCTGGTGGAAAACAGTAGATGGCTGTCCAAAGAGCAACCTTGATTGCAGTGACTGGGTCAGATATGGTGCCTAGACGAGAGCAGATTAACAAAGACTCCAGCACATGATATGCAGGCAGCACTCTGCAAATGCATTCATTCCCTCCCTTTCTTGAGGATCTAAAGCAGTACACATTCACAAATCACAGTATGCAGTTATAGTTTTGCCCCAGGGCTTCGATGATTCACCTTCTCTCTACCAAAGACACTGACCTATTCCACAGATTATCAAATTAGTCCACCCTCCTGGTGACGCCATGCTAACTGGAGCAGGTGAGAACAGGCAGAAATGTGGGGGCTGGGGGGCCTTGGTAAAGCACATGGGCTCCAGAGGGTGTATGTGAACTCTCTGGTTTCAGGGTCTTGCCACAGCAGTAACATTTTTAGCATCCAATGGTCTGGGGCATACAAGGACACCCCACCCCCAAATAAATGACTAATTATTGCATTTCACAACTCCCATCACTAAGAAAAGAGCACTTTGCTTGGTAGGCCCCTTTGGGTGCTGGACGTGGTATTTCTATACTTAGAAAACTGCTCAGACCTGTTTACCAGGTGATATGGAAGGTGGCCAACTTTAAGTGACGCTTAGAAAGGGCTCTGCCTCAGGTCCAGAATGTGCCACCAACATCCTGTCCTGTGACCATACAACCAGCAGAACTTGTGGTATTAGAGGTTTCTGTGTTGGGAAAAGACACCAAGTAAAGTTGATGGCAAGTCCCCCAAAAGTCACAAGGTGACGACTCTTAGGGTTTTGGAGCAAGACCATGCCATCTGCAACAGGCATCTCATGTGGAAGGCAGGGCCTGGTTTGCCACAAGGCCCTAGTAAATGTGGACTGTATGAGCGTGGGCATCAAATGGCCATGTGACCAGAGCTGTCCACCATGAGCTGGGCTCTGTCATACCCACTAAGCCATAAATTCTGGCCAACCCAACATCAATCCCTTATAAGGTGGAAGAGGTACATCTGGGTGTGAGCAGGACCTCTCGTTGCAAGTGAGCTGCATGAGCAGGTAACCTCAACCCCCGCGTCACATACATCGTTGTACTGGTGTCTCTGTCCCAAAGGTCATACTATTGCTGGGGTTGAGAGGTCAGGGGAGGGCTCCCTCACACCCACTAATGGAGGAAGGAAAAGTCTGAGCTTGGTATATGGACAGGCCACCTTGGTGTGTCTGCAGAAGCTGAAAATGGGCTGCTCTTGCACTACAGCCCCATTCAGGAGTGACCCTGAAAGAGAGCAAGGAGAATTCTTCCCAATTATCTGCATTGTGGGCCATGCCTCCTGCCTCCCATTTTGTGGAGAGAGACATGGCCCAAAGTAAACATATCCATAGACTTAGGGCATATTTATTGGGGTGGCTAGTTGGACCAGAGCCCTGAAAGGAGCAAGACTGGAAGATTGGGAACAAGGTCTCAGGAAGCTCATCTAGACAGACAAATAGGGATGGATACAAAATGTGAAGATTTTAGTATCACAGGTTAACAGCCACCAAAGAGCACGCACAATGGGAGAGACATGAAACAACCAAGTGGACAGAATGGCTCGGTCCTTTGACATCAGCAAGTACTTGTTATGCCTCCCCCACTCGGTACAGATACGACGGGCATGTGAGTGACGTAACCATGGGGGAAGGGAGGAAGCTCTGCACATGCCCAGTGGGAGCTGCTCCCATCACCAAGGCTGATGCAGCTGCTGTTGCCACTGAATAGCCAAACTTCTAGCCATAGAAGTCGAAACTGAGCCCCAGCTTTGACAACATCTTGAGAAGATGAGTTAGGCCCTTGATACCAGCTCTCAACTCCTTTCACCCTGAAAGGGGCAGTGATTCAATCTGACTAATACAAACATATTGCCCATATGAACTTGCCCTGTCTACCTACAGGGCTTTGGCCAACCCAACTATCTGAGGATTAAAGAGGATGTCTTCAGCTAACATAAAGCCCCAACCAGCATGGTCTTAGGCCAAGGGACCCCCTTTATGGCAAAAAAAAATTAAAGAAAAAGAAGTGCAGTAGTGACTGTGGGCCTCTGACCAAGGGATCCCCTGGTCCAGGTACCTACTGCACCCTCAGGGGTTGCCAGCCTAAAAGAGGGGTGCAGTAGTCCCTGAAATAAGAAACTGAGACATGAACTTGAAGACAATGTCCTCGTCTGGACACAGTATGGATCCCGAGAGAATGACCGCTGTGTGTTACTGCATACCCTAGGGGTAGCATACAGGAGTCGGGAAACCAAAGGGTGGGAGGAAGACTGGCCCCACTCGCCTAAACCAAGCCCTGTCCGTCCTGGGGACTTTTGCTCACAGTCCTACCACCCCGGCTCTGTGGGCCTGGATGTCTTGGTTCCCAAAGAAGAAACACTCTGACGGGGGTCTCCACACCAGTCTATTAAACTTTAAGCTGCATCCGCTAACAGTCCCTGGACATGGAAAGGAATCATACGAGGAAAGATGAGGCTGCTGGAGGCAGGAAGGAATCTCTCTGGCACTAAATATATCTACTGGGGCACCTCTCAGTGCCCATATGCCTTGTTTTAGCAGTAAATTAACAAAGCAGCCATATCCTAAGAAGAACCTGGTAACCAGGGGCTCAGACCACTCAGGGATAATTGTCTGGTCAACCCCAGATAATTCAACCCCAGTCTGTCCAAGAAAAATCACTTAGACTAGTAAAAGCATCAGGCAAAGGTGAGGTGTATCTAGGATGGTGTTGGAGTAGGAAGATGGTGACTATCAGTTACGGCTTCGAGATCCAAGGCAGCAGGCGGCACGCGGTGGGTGGGTCTAGGCTGTTGAGTCCTGGAATCCACGTGACTTGGCGAGCATTGGGCTGCAGCGAGCTCTGGGATTCGAACCCTCACGTCCGACAGCCCAGGGAATCGCTGTCCGCGGTCAAGTTCCAGGCGGGCTGAGCCAGACGCTCAGGCTGGAGGAGTGGGGCCAGTGGGGCCGGCGGGATGGGGCCCAGCCGCCAGGGCCGGAGGACTTGAGGGGCGCCTGGGTACGTACCGCAGGAGGAGGAGGTCGCACAGCCTCAGCCCTGAGCCCCAGGCGCTCCGCGCGGCCCAGAGCACTGAGGTTGCTCACGCGCCCCCACCGTTACTGTTCCAGGTCCTGGGGAAATAGCCGTTACATACCCTTCAGAAATCTACCCTGGAGGAGCTGATCTAGTGAGAGCCATCGCCTTGGAGAGGATGAAGCTGTCAACGACACTCCAAGGGGGCCGCGGTAACGACAAGACCAGCAGTGCCCCTGAACAGATGGGCCCAGATGACAGTCGTGGTGGCGGTGGCCTTGGAGAGGCCACTACCCATGCCGCCCCTGGAAAACATTACTCTGAACCGGGACCTGTCAGCTCTGCACCAGAGATTGTACACAAGGGATTGAAGGTGGGGTCTGACGGGGTCAGTGACCAGGTTTCAGCTAAGTCCTCGTCCTCGGAGGCGGTGCTGGCGCCAGTGAGGGTGCGCATGCGCAACCATCCCCAACGCAAGATCCCTGACGACAAGAAGCGCGTCCCACTATCCGCTGACAGCCTGCTTCCCCAGGGCTACCTCAAGAAGCTGATCCTCAGTAGCCCCATCTTTGACATGCCCCGCAGCCACCTCCTCCACCGCGTCAGCCTGTCTGAGATTGGCTTGAGGAAACTAGAGACCTACATGAAGCTGGACAAGCTGGGTGAGGGTACCCAGGCCACCATTTACAAAGGCAAAAGCAAGCTCACAGACGACCTCGTGGCACTCAAGGAGATTAGACTGGAAAAGGAGGAGGGTCTACCCTGCACTGCCATCTGGGAAATGTCCCTGCTCAAGGACCTCAAACATGCCAACATCATCACACTCCTTGATATTATCCACATGGAGAACTCCCTCACCCTTGTCTTTGAGTACCTGGACAAGGACCTGCAGCAGTACCTGGATGACTGTGGGACCCTCATCAACATGCACAATGTGAAACTGTTCCTGTTCCAGCTGCTCCGTGGCCTGGCCTACTGTCACCGGAAGAAAGTGCTACACCGAGACCTCAACCCCCAGAACTTGCTCATCAACAGTAGAGGAGAGCTCAAGCTGGCTGACTTTGGGCTGGCCCGAACCAAGTCCATTCTCACGAAGACCTACTCCAACAAGGTGGTGACGCTGTGGTACCGGCCCCCAGACCTCCTGCTCGGGTCCTCACACTACTCCACCCACATTGACATGTGGGGTGTGGGCTGCATTTTCTACGAGATGGCCACTGGCCAGCCCCTCTTCCCGGGCTCTGCGGTGGAGGAGCAGCTGCACGTCATCTTCCGCGTCTTGGGAACTCCGACTGAGGAGACATGGCCAGGCATCCTGTCCAACGAAGACTTCAAGGCACGCAACTACCCCAGGTACTGTGCTGAGGCCCTTTGGAGCCATGTGCCCCGACTTGATAGCGATGGGGCTGATCTCCTCACCAAGCTGCTGCAGTTTGAAGGTCGCAATCGGATCTCTGCAGAGGACGCCATGAAACACCCATTCTTCCTCAGTCTGGGGGAGCAGATCCACAAACTTCCTGATACTACTTCCATATTTGCACTAAAGGAGATTGAGCTACAAATGGAGGCCAGCCTTTGCTCTTCATTGATGCCTGACTCAGGCAGGCCAGCTCTCCATGTGGTGGACACTGAGTTCTAAGCCACAGACCCAGGGCCCAGAGGGCAGCAGCTGGAGAGATGCCACACCCCTCCTAGGTCAGCTGCCTGCTGCATCCTCCCTGCTTGCTGCCTGCCTCAAGCCCAGCTGCCCGCATGTCCCCTGCTGCCTGTCCAAACATCTGTCCATTGGCCTGCAAACCCACCCATTGGCCTGTCTGCTAGGTGCTGACAAAGCTGTTGTCACTCCTTAGAAAGACAGAGAGAGAATATCAGCTGTAGGCCTAGGAGGCATGGTTTCTCCACTAGCCCTTTGCCTGTCAGTTCTTAGAAAATGAGACCAATCTGAATCCTGAAGCACCCGTTTCTAGAAGAGATATAGGAAGTAAGAGATCTGACAGGCACAAAAGGTGAACTGAGGTGGATACTGTTGTCTCCCCAGTTCCCTTTTCTCTGAACATCCAGCCCCCCTGCCATGGGAATATTGCTGCTGATAGCTTGAGCTGCGTCCCTCACCAGGAATTGTCCTTGGCTGGAGGGAACTGTTCCATCCAAGGCTATTCTTCCTCCCAGGAGGTAGCCCATGGCCAACGGTGACCCGCTGATGTGAATACAGCGCCACAACACCCTCGCCCCAGTCTGCAACAACTCTGAAGTTCTGCCCCAGCTCCTGGGCTCTCTGTGGGAGAAACCTCAGTGGCAACGTCACCGCTGATCAGTTCCTCCTGCTGCCTGTTCCGTCGGTCTCGTTTTCTCGCAGGTGTGTTTCCTAAGAGTACTCTATAAGAAGCCCTCCACAAGTGTTTCTTTGTCTTGGGGTCTGTGTCCAGTTAGCTTCAGTCACTACATAGCACTGCCCTGTGTTGAAGTTGATGTCGCAGCAAATGCACTTTCCCGAAGGTCTGAGAATGCCCTCACCCACCCAGCCCTCTCCTCCAGCGTGAGGGTGGGTATAGGGCTGATCCCCCGCATGTGTCTGGGGGTTCACAGGGAAGAAGTCTGCATACAAGTAGAGTCTACCCCAAAAGTCACAAGGCTTGCAGGCTGACATGTAGCGTAAATGAAGCCAGGATTGCTGCCCTCCAGTGCAAGATGCACACGCTCTCACCCAGACACGTGGAAGGCCACCACATGGGAGGTGGAGGGCCAGCAAATCGGGGCTTCTGCAGAGAGTCACCACCCACGTCCCTGCCTCAAGCAGTGGAGAGTAAGCGTTGGAGCTCCCTCTCCGCAGATCCACCCGCACGCATCTTTGAAGCTCTCTCGTAACAGGGATAAATAGCGTGTTCCTGGAGTAACAGCTGAGCAGGAAGACGTTCTAAATTACTTCCCTGGCCTCAAAATGTACCCAATTCACATCTATACCCTACTGCTTCTCTGTTGCCATGTTTCTTAGTATATTTCTAAATTTTAGCATGCACCATCCCGTACTGTAATTACTCAGGAGTGGCAATATTCTCCTCACATATAGTGAGAACTTTCAAAGCAAGAACCTAGATTATATTTAACTTCATGTTCCGAGATCCTGGCTGAATGAACATGGCTCACATGTGGGTCCCAGGAGAGGGAAGAGGTAACATGTCACCTCAGGCTATCTCCAAATGGCAAGCATCAAGACAAACAAAAATTAAATATGTGTGTTAAAAGTGTACGTATTCTTTGATAAAATACTAAGTACATTTTTAAATAAAGGAAAGCTGTTATTTTTTTCTGTATATGTATCTGTTTTCTAATTTCTTCACACTAAGAGGCATGTGTTTATAAAGTTTAAGTTTCTTAAAAGAAAGAAGGCAATGTCGATCCATGGAGACTCTGCCCTTTGTTCTAACATCAGACTATTCTTAGGCTTGCTTTTGAAGGTCTCAGCCTCTCACACGTGCTTCTGTGAAAAGGTACCGACAGGTCTGTGTGGGTCGGGGTTCCCCAGAAAACAGAACCAATATAGGAAATGCATGTGTGTGTTATATGTAGCACAGGTGTGCGTGCATGTGTCGTGTGAGATTTACATAGAAATGTATGCATGTGTGTGCCATATATGTGAGACATAATGAAGGAATCGGCTCACGTGGTTGTGGAGACCAAGAAGCCCTGCACTCCGCCATCTGTGGGCTGGAAAACCAGGAGAGCCGGTGGTGTCATTCTGTCCCAGCTTGGAGGCTGAGAGACAGGAATACTGATGACGTCTAAGGGCAGAAGACCAACTCACAGCTACGGCAGAGGGGGCAAAGTTCGCCTTCCTCCAGGGTTTTGTTCTCCACAGGCCCTCAGCAGATGAGGCAAGGCCCACCCTCCCTGGGAGGGCCACCTTTCTTACTCAGTTTATCGATTCAAATGCTAATCTCTTCCAGGCACACCCAGAAATGGTGTTTTCCCAGCTATTGGGCCTCCCTTAATCCCCGGCAAATTGACACATGAAAGAACAACCACAGAGACTAATTTCCTTCAGTTTGAAATTTACACACAACCTGCACCAGGGGAGACCATGAAGGCTCCTGGCGCCCAAAAGACAGGACCCCAGTACAGCTGGGGACAGCCTGCCTCTCCGCCTGCCCCTCCACCTGCCATCAGAGGAGGAAGCTGGCTCCTTCTCTTCTTTGCTGGGACAGTCCTGGTGACTGGCATGTCAGCAGTCCCTGAGTCAGAAAATCAAAACATGAACCACAATGCCACTCAAGAAAGCACACAGATTACGTACTTGCATTGGGCTTTCAGCAGCTTCAGGAGCACGTGCCTCATGGTGACGATGGTGATGGGGGATCTCTCCTGTCCAGTTGCATTTCTGTTTACATCGTGTACGTGTGCGCCAATAATAGCAGTACCAATGAAGCTCTTTCCACGTGGGAAAAGCACCCGGTGACGAGGGAGCCAGGGTCCTGTGTTTAGTGCTGCCCCGCCCACCCTACAGTGTTTTCCAAGTCAGCTAGGAAGGCTGGCCAGCCGGCACTGTCAGCTCCGCCCCTTCCCACCCCCACCCTTCTTGCTGAGATGACAGGCAGTTACTTAAGGAGGATTAGGAGGCACCAAATCTTGAGACTTGAGTGGAGCAGCCAGAGAGTGATCCTGAAGAGTTAGAACTGCAAGGGGCCCTGAACACCACCCTGTCTAACATAGGTGCTTTCCCAGGGAGCCAGGGAGGCCTAGCTGCCTGGGGTCACACAGCCCTCCAGGGGCAAGGCCAGAAACCGAGCCGAGCCTGCCAGCTCCCAAGCCTGCTTCGCTCGGTCTTCCACACAGCCTCTGCCATTTGCAGCAGCTAAGGCTCAGGAACCTACTAAACCTCCCTCCACAAAACAGTCTTCAAAAAATGGGGAGGGGAGGGGAGAGTAAAAGGAGAGGACAGAGAAGGAAACCAAAAGGAAGCAAAGAAAAAAGTAAAACGGAGAAAAGTCTCCCCTTCCCACCTAGGCAAAGCAAGCAGAGAAGACAGGCTCTCTCCATGTCCCCCCTCCTGACCCTCCCCCACCTGCTTCTCAGTGGCCCATGGACTTCTGTGGCATCGCTTTTACTCCAAGGTTACCTTCCCTCTTCACCCCGGTGACGCTAGCTAAGAAGAATGTCACAGGACAGAGCACGACTGTCTCAGTCCCGTTCACACTGGAGATGGCTGAAGAGGATCCCAGGGCATCAGGGACAGGCCAGGACCCCAGGGGACCTTTACTGGATGAACGGCAGAGGGAGGGTCTGCTTCTTGCTTGAAATGTGCTCACTTACCCAGGAAGTAACTCTGCCTTTCTTCCCCTCCCTGAGCAGCTCAGAGAAGGGAAACGCCTCCTGCAAACACTTAGTGCAGAGCATGTGAGCACGTTAATTTTTGCTGGCTGCCGCCTTTGTGTTTTGAATGAGTCAGACTCTTTTGTATGACTGCTTGATGAAACATTCCCATCCATTCTGTCAACACAAATCACACAGTTAAAACCCACACGCCCGACCACCACAACACCGGAGAGCTGCTGACTAGCCCTGAGCGTGGGCTCCCGGGAGCAGCAGCCCAGGTCCAGCCCTCCAGCTGCCCTTCTGACCCAGCCCAGCCTCCAGACCTTGCCCTTCACTGTCTACCTTCCAAGGACGGTTGCTAGGAGATGGGGATACAGCTGGCTGGGTCCGTTCCCTGGCCACTGTAGGGTTGCGGGGAGCAGAGCTGGGAGGGCCAAGAAACACAGTACTTGGCCTTCAGGTCACAGGCACCTTCTGGGGGTCAGAGAGGGCTCCTCCATGGTCAGGCTCTTACCCACAGAGAGGGGCCTCACATGCTCAGGAAGGTTGGGGATGGGGGGTGCCTCTCATTCCATCTCCGATGGGGTTTCTCTGACTGTTCGTCTGAAGTGTAGAATGTAGCCCTGGCTGGTGCAGCTCAGTTGGAGAATCATCCTGTAGATCGAAAGGTCACGGGTTTGATGCCAGGTCAGGGTGTGTATAAGAAGGCAGCCATCGATGTTTCTCTCTCATGTCAATATTTCTCTCTCTCTCTCTCCTCACTCCTCTTTCTAAAAGCAATTTTAAAAATGTCCTCGGGTGAGGATAAAATACACACACACACACACACACACACACACACACACACACACACACCCCTGCATGGACCCTTTGGCCTCGTGAAGATTCCATTTGTAATGTAAATATTGTGGCCATATGTTTATAGCTCAACATTTATGGCATTGAGGACTTTTTAAAAGTGGGAGCATAAAGACAACTTTATTTTGGTCATACAACTGGGAAATACAAATTAGGAAGAAACTGCCATTCCCCCACGGAGCCACCCCTTTCACTTTACAGAAGGGGACAAAAGTAGGAGAGGTGATGCCATCACCCCACCAGTGCCCTCCAGCCACACCCAGCATGGCCAGAACCTTGTGTCCTCAGCTGCCCCCACCTTCCCATGGGCCTGCCAGTGCCGGCACGAGAGGACCTCTCACCGAGCCCCTGTGGGGTGGGAGGGAGACACGGCAGCCCACACTGTAATCTGCACCACATTGTCCCTGTCTCCTCAGCACTGTGACCAAGGCTTTGGCTTCCCCTCAGTCCGTAAAGCAGTCCCCACCACAGGAGACGCCTCTGCTCAGCTGGGAGGAAGGCAAACCTGCCAGGAGGGGGGGGCTCTGGGTGTAGTCTGGTTCCACACAAGCCCAGAGGCCATGTCACAAGACCACCCCAGCCCCCTCCCCCTGGACCTGCCACTTACCAAACATGGGACCTTGGACACAATGCATGGCCTCTCTGAGCCTCAGCTTTCCCATCTATAAAACAGGGCAATACAGCTTCCTTTACAGGGTCGCGATGAGGGTGAAGCAAACTAACAAACACAAGGGGTGTGCACAGGGACAAGCAGCAAAAATATCCCCCCAAAACGGCAATCTCCAGACACAGGAGAAGCTGAAGGGGGCAAGAGAAACCTGGGAGCTCATCCACCCAGGTGCTCAGGGAACAGGAACAGGGGTGAGAAAACGGAGGTGACACGGTTTGCCAAAGGTCGCACAGCCGGCTGAAGGCAGAGCTGGGCTGCCACCAGGCTAGGAGACTGGGCCCCTCCAGTCTGCTTTGAGCCCAAAGGAAGAGCAGATGAGCGTGTGAGACGGAGCCCATCATTATCTGCGGTGCAGCAGCTACTTCTAAGACAGGACTTCAGCTTTTCCAAAATCCCAACAGACAGGAGTCTTCCAGATTTGGAAGCAAGAAATCACAATTCCAAAAATCACATTATTTTTAAAATGCTTCAACAGTCTTCCTACTCTTTGCTTATTATTATAAATATATTTCTTAAGAAAGCTATTTAAATAGACAATAAAAATTCAGTTTAGTGGTATTTACAAAGACCTGTAGCCTATAATGAACTTCCAAACTCTAGAAAACAGCAGAGGCCAATTCTAGGTGGCATTTGAATACAGGTACCTGACATCCAGGCCCCCCAGGCAGGCTGACAGCATCGCACAGGATCATGTGTCAAACTGCCAGTTTCAGGATTTATTTTGCTTCCAAAATTGTTGTTTCTTGGAACAACATGCAAAGTATCTGCATACAGTACGCAGCACACACAGACTTAGTGACGTGTGTGTTACTTGCCGGGGTGACTCACCGTTAGCAGCAGACAAGGCCATAGAAACAGGCGTTAGCTCCGCAGTGACTGTGGATCAGCTCGTCACCAGGCCTCTCCAGCCCATGGCAGCCGGCGCCAGGAGCTGTCCCCAGCCTGATTCTCAGCCACAACGCCTCCTGCTGTTGCTGACCACTCCATCTCAGGGGATCTCTTCAAAGCTGTGAGGTTCCTCCTTTGGGACTTACAATACTTTTTCCCATTTTCCTGATTTTTCAACTGATTTTTTTTGGATTCAGTTTCCAACACACAAGAAATGCCAAGAAGGGTTTCCCACATGAAACCACAGACCAGGAGTCTGAACTCCTGCCCGCCCAGTGGCCCCTGTCTCTCTGTGAGGGCCCCTGGCTGGACGCAGGGGAACCAAAGGTCACACACCGTACACAGAGTGGGCAGCAGTTGGGGAAGTTCACTCATTCAGCTGAGCCATCCATGCACCGGACCTGGTGCCCCTCGTGGCAGCGGGGAGGGGGAGGGCAGGGGGCGTGGCTCTGTGGGAATGGCCGCCAGCTGCTGTCACAAACACCACCAGCGGGGGCGCACTGAAAACAGCAGAACTGTGCTCTGCCACAGTCCTGCAGCCTGGAAATCTGAAATCGAGGTGTTGGCAGGGCTGCCCTTGAATGCTGGAAGGGAAATCCTTTCTTCCAGTCTTTCGGAGACAGAATCTACCCTCGCCTCCTCCAGCTTTATGGTGCCCAGTGATCCTTGGCACTCACTGCCTTACAGCTACGCCTCCCCACTCTGTACTCCTCTGTCTTCCCACAAACTTGTGCCCGCTTTGTATCTCTGTCTCTAGCTCTCTCTCCTCCTAAGAACACCAGTCACTAGATTTAGGGCCCACCCTAATCCAACACGACCTGGTCTTAACTTTATTCTGTCTGAAAGAGTCTATTTCCTAATTGGGCCACGTCACAGGCACTGAGGGTTAAGACTTGAACATGGTGTTTTAGAGACACCCTTCAACCCACAACAGTCTCCAGCAGCAAATGAGTTAGACATGGTTCTGGCCGGTGCAGAGTTTACTAAGTAAACGGGCAGGAGGTGCATTCAGTGCAACAAGAACCACTCCAGGTGAGAGGGGGAAGCGTGGCTTATAAAAGGAGCAAGAGGAGAAGCAGCTCATTCAGAGTGTG
Source organism: Anoura caudifer (assembly GCA_004027475.1). Taxonomy (NCBI): domain Eukaryota; kingdom Metazoa; phylum Chordata; class Mammalia; order Chiroptera; family Phyllostomidae; genus Anoura; species Anoura caudifer. The sequence continues at coordinate 79,643 of PVKU01004291.1, read as the reverse complement.
ATGATCAGGGGAGGCTTCCTGGAAGAAGAGGCATCTATGTAGAATGAGTAGGAGTCAGCCTGGGAGGGGTGCCAGAGAAAAAGGAGCAATGAATGAAGGCCTGGGGTTAAAGGAACAAGGTCTTTGCTTTGTCCAACCTGACCCTTTTGCTCAGAAAGCAGGTTCCCAAGACCCCATCCTTCGGCCTCAGCTTACATGTCACATCTTTGGAAAGTCATCCCTGGACAGCCTTCATCCAGTCTTCTCTGTCCATCACCCAAATTATTCCCCTTAAGGCATTATCACGGCTTACACTGGTTACTTATTTGCTCATTTACTGTCTTCCTCCAGCACCAGACATTAGTTCCTCAATGGCAGGGATCCCACCACCTTTTCCATAGCTATGCCCATAGCATTTTACACAGTGCCTACTGCGTTACATGTGGTAAAATGAATGAATGCATGGCTCACCATGTGGATGAACAAACAGAAATAGGTTCAATGTGGCCAGACTACAGATTTTGAGGCCAGAAGTGGCCAGAAAGCTAGAGAGGAAAATGTGATCTGGAGCGTTCAGGGGAACACACAAGGCAGAGCCCCAGAAGCAGGATGGGGAGGAGCAGGGACCTATTCTAGGAGCAGTGGAGTGTGGGGGCGGGGGGTGGCTTCCTTATATATGTGAGAGCATGCACGACAGTGCTTGGCATGTAGCAATAAGTGCAGATCCCTGGGTCTTGGTGGGAGTAGATCTGAAGGAGCTAGAGATGTGCACCTGATGAGGGGGCACTGCACTTAGTAGGTGCTCATTAAACAGTGCTCAGTTGGATGAGTGCATGAAAGAGCCTCTTGCAGGAAGCCTCTCACTTCCAGTTGGACATTGAAAGCCAGGAAGAGGTCATAGAAATCCTGAAAACTCTGCACCCCTTTAGTTGTCTCCTCTTCAGAATTGTAAGAGGCCACATTTTCCTTCTCTTCTCTTGCACCTCCTAGACCCAGGAAAGGGAGGCCTGCATGCGGGAGCTCAGTGGGGAGAGGCAGCACCTCGTGCTGCAGTCATTGCGGAGCCAATGCTTCAGCTGCACAAGCCCCTGGCTTGGCTTAGAAAGGAAGCTGGAGCGGCAGAAGTGGTTGAAGGCCCAGCCACCTGGCCGGGTTGAGGGGGCCAGCAGCCTCCTCCCACACTCCCTGCAGCGACGGAAGGTCACCAGACACCTGCACACCTCGGACCACCCTTTGCATCTGCACATCAAGGATTGTTTAGGCCCCTGTGTTCCCATCTTACAATGAGCAGCAACCGAAAAAAGACTAGCTTGGTGTGCTTTTTTTGTTTTGTTTTTTTTTTTTCAGCATTCCAGATGGTAGTCACTGCTGCTTCTCCTATTACTACTTAGTACAGAGACAGAATTTGCTGGGCCAGGCCAGAGAGCCTCGGGATCCTAAGCAAACACGGGGTACTTGGATTCGTTTGCTATTGAGATGCAGCAGGTCTCATGGACTCACCAAGCAGGGGAAGGCCCTCCTCTGGGCCACACGGAAGCAGGCCAGCCCTTTCCTGCTGCCCATAGGGCGGAAAGTGGTGTAACCTCTAAGCAAGGCACTGTAGGAATGATCAAAATAACAAAAACATGAACCCTTTGACATGACTTTTCCATTTCTAGGAATTTAGCCCACAAATACATGTGAAATGATATCTTTACCGAGCTTTTCATTGCATCTCGGTTTGAAGAACGCAGGCTTGCAATAGACAAAGTAGAGGACGTCCATCAGCAGGGGATGGTTAAAGCTGACAAAGCTGTGTCCACACAATGGAATACAAAATAGCTGTGGACAGAAACAGGCATGCCCTCCGTGCAGTCCGGGGCCTCCAAGGGTCTGTGGCTTCATAATAACGTGTTCACTTAAAGCCAGCCAACAACGCACTATAGCTCAGCGTTTCCTGGACAGGAACTTAGGTAAAGCTCAGCCGAACGACTCTGGCTCAGGGTCGCCCATCAGGCTGGAGTCGAGCTGTTGGCTGGGTTATCTCAAGGCCTGACTAGGAAGACGGGGTGTCCGCCTCCTCTCCTAGTCTAGCCCCACCACCACCGGCAGGTCTCGAAGATCAGCTCCCGCGCTCACACAGCATGGGCAGGCCTCAGCCCCTCGCCCAGCCGCAGGCCCCTCTGAGGCTGCCAAGTGTCCCCAGGGCACGGCAGCTGGCTTCCCCAGATAAGGGATTCAAGAGAGAGAAAGAGAGCTCCCAACACAGAAGGGGCAGTTTGTTCATAACCTAATCTCTGAAGTGACACCCCATCGCCGTGGCTGTTTCCTAGGCACTGGAGGCAAGTCACTAATTCCAGCCCGCAGCCAGGGCCAGGGCTGCTCACCTTTTGAGGAAACGAACATCAAAGGTTCTATAGACACATGTTTATTTTTTTTTATTTTTTTGACGCCTTTATCCTTGGCTGTGAGCACATCTTTAAAATCACCACACCAAGATAGATTCCTAAGCAAAAAAAAAATATAGAATAACAAATAAAAAAGCAAAGTGCAGAGAAGTTTGTATGGGTGGCCACTACCATATATGTAACCAGAAGAAAAGCGTAGTTATATGCATTCACTTGCAGACACAGAAAACATCTCTGGAGGGATACATAATAAACTGTTAAGGCTCATTGCCTGCAGGGAGAACAATGTAGTGGCTGGAGGGAAAATTTACACTAGGTATCTCCACCCAACTCTTGAATTTAGCACCCTGGTAAATTACCTGTTTTTGATAGGTATTAGATAGGATGCAATCATTCTGTTACTCTATTAATGTTTACCGAGCCTCATGGAACAAAGCCCTAGGGAGTGTCGGACCCTTAAGGAAATTGCAGTCTCTCTAGATAAATGCAATTTCAGCACAGTTAAAACCTTTTGGAAATAACTTCTCATCAAATAAGTTAAAGGGCAAGCATATGGCCCAGATGAAAGCCCCCATGCGGGCAGTCTGGAAGGGAGAAGTGCTTCCACGGGACTTGGGTGGCCAAGTGCAGGCTAAGCCAGGAGAAGGGGCAAGTCTGCGGGGGGCACAGAAAGGGACCAAAGTGAGACTGGGGGTTGAGAAAGGGGAAGGAGGGGCTGTGCAGGGACCTGCCCAGGAGAGTGGGAGGTTGTGTTCTTTGTGTGCTTTGCTTATTGCTTTTCCCCAATGCCTAAGTTCTGTTCTTGGCTCCTATTAAAGCTCTGGTTCAAGCTGGGCCTCTGCATGCCCCTGCTCTAGAGAGGTCATTCTGATCCTCAGAACAGAAATCCATTCCCTTCAGATCAAATCAAAGTGTTCCCTGAAGCATTCAGAGGAACCTCATCAAACCCAAGGAGAGCTGAGCCTAGTGACACGCATGAGCTCAGAACTGGAGAAAGTCAAGTTCTCTCTCTTTCTCTCTCTCTCTCTCTCTCTCTCTCTCTCTCTCTCTCTCTCTCTCTCTCTCTCTCCCCCCCTCCCCTCCCCTTCCCCCATCTCTCCTTCCCTTCCTCCTTTCCTCTCTCTCTTTTCAGGCTGCCTGCCTCTCTCCACACATCTGTTCCATTTCCCACCTCCTGCCCATCGCCCCTTGATTAGTCCTAGTTTCTGCTCCCCCTTATTATGGGTTAAATCGAGTCCCCTCCAAATCCACATGTTGAAGTTCTAATATCTAGTACCTCAGAATGGGACCTTATTTCAAAATAGTGTCACTGTGGTTATAACCAGTTAGGATGAGGCCATTAAGGGGGACCCTAACCCTACATGACTAGTGAGCTTACAAAATGGGGAAGTTCACGCACAGACCGGTGCACAGAGAGAGCATCATGTGAAGAAGAAGACAGAGTTTGCAGTGATGTTCCTACAAGCCAAGGAACACCCAAGATAGCCTAGAAACCACCAGAAGCTAGAGGACAGGTGTCGAACAGATTCTTCCTCACAGCCCTGCTCACACCTTGATCTTGGACTTCTGGCCTCCAGAACTGGGAGACAATACATTCACTTCACACCACCTGACTTCAAGTACTTTCTCATGGCAGCCTTAGCAGACTCATCCATCTCTTCTGCCGACTTGTTCCTGGCTTTGCTTTTCTTTCTTTTTTTTTTTTTAACTTTCTCTTTTCTTTCTTTCTTTCTTTCTTTCTTTCTTTCTTTCTTTCTTTATTTCTTTTTAGAGAGAGGGAAAGGGAAGGAGAAAGAGAAAAAGAGAAACATCAGTGTGAGAGAGAAACATCAATTGGTTGTCTCTCCTACGTGCCCTGACTGGTACCAAACCCACAACCCAGGCCTTTGCCCTGGCCGGGAATTGAACCAGCGACCTCTCACTTTGCAGGATGATGCCCAGCCCACTGAGCCACACCAGTCAGGGCCTGGCTTTACTTTCTAATGGCAGAGCTGCTCACCCTGGAGCACAGCACAGACCACCAACCCCCAGTCCGTCAGCTCACACTCCCACAGAGGTCTGATGACCTGCATCACCTCTTTATGGAGGACCCTGGTCCCATAAGCTGTGGGGAGGGTGGACCGACCGGACCCTCTGCTATAAACGGTCCCCCAGGCACACGCCCACTGCAGGGGAGGCGGGGAAAGCCGAGGAGGAACAGTGTGTCCAGAGGCGTAGCTCCCCGTGCAGCACAGTCGCCCTTCCACGCAGCCCGGGGCCAGGCCTCAGCCTGGGTGGGAGGGCGACCAGGATCAAGGGGAGCTTGCTCAGGGCCCTCTCTGCTCAGTGCCCTGGTTCATTCAAGAAATTGTAAACGCCTGTCATGTCAGCGATTTTCAGCCTTTTTCATCTCATGGCACACACCAACTAATTACTAAAAGTCGGCAACACACTGAAAAGTATATTTTTTGCCCATTTGAAAAACACAGGGGGGGGGACCATTTTGATTCATGTGCACCAGATGTCCATTGTTATGTTAGCTGTTGCCATTTTTTGATTTGACAGTCTAAGGGAAACAAGGTCAGTGCCCCTGAGTAGTCAGATCTTGCACATTTTAAGAATTATTTCAGCACACCAGTTGAAAATCGCTATGTTATGTGATAGGTACAGGCTGGCTGCTGGGATAATCGACCTGAAGAAGATGCTGTGATTTTTCTGAAGGGGCCCACAGCCGAGAGACAGACAGGCAATAACAGTAAACACTCACATTACCAGAGGTTTGCTCTGCATCTGTGCTTTGCAGGTTGTACACACTCTGGCACCCTGAACAACCCGATGAGCAGGGACCCTCTGTACCTCTTTTACAGGTAGGGAAGCTGAGTCCTACAGTGCCAAAGAAACTTGCCCGAGGTCAGGCAGCTGGCAGACAGTACAGCTGAGACTTGAACTGGTCTGGCTGGTTCCCTGCCGCCAGCTGCCCTGTGCTCATATGTGCAGACGCCTGACTCGCTGGAGAAGTCCAGACGAGCACCATCCAGAACTAGGCAGGATGGGGAAGCTGAGTGTGAGCTGGACCAGGACACCAGAGCGTCCACATCTGCCAGGAGCTGCAGAGGACATCTGGAGAGCGTCTTTCTGGCATTATTGGGGGTGAGAAACACAGTCAGATCTTGTGGAGGAGGCCAGACAGGAAGTCAGGGATCCGGTGGAGAGGCAGAGACCTTGAACATCACACCAAGTAGTATGGAGCGAGAGGAGTAGGGATCACAGGCTTTTTGCAGCCTGGCAACCTGATCTAAGCCTGGGTTAAGATGCCTCTGGCAGCCCTGTGAAGATGGATTGTAAGGGCTCAGAGATGGGACACAGAGAGTGTTGAGTCAGAGAGGGATGAATAAAAAGAGTGATGGGCTTGGAGAGACTCTGGGAAGCAGAGTACAGAGGACACTTTCTGTGCAGGCACCACAGGAGAGGGTGGAATCGAAACACCGGGGGTCCCTCCTGCGTTTGTGTCTTAGGGGACTCTAAAACCTACCTCTAATACAAAACGCCAGCTTCCGCCCACAGTTCCTGGAGTTACCCTTTCCACGCAGCCCCCAGGTTTGGCCTGCAAGCACGCTCTCTCTGCTCCGACTGCTGCACCGCCAAGCACCTTTTTTATTGGAACAATCTCTTCGCCACCAGAGAAGGTAATCAGAATACCTTTTTCAGGAAGGCAAGAACTGTTGATATTCTTGACCTGATTCCAAAGGCCCAGCAAATCCCTGAAGAGAATTAATTAAATGGTTATCTGTGTCTAGCTTAGAGATTTCTTCCACCCCCTCGCCCTGTCTTTGTCTCCAGTCCTCCCTAAATCTTCCCTCTCCCCCGTCCCCACGTTGTACTTACTGGTTAAGAAGCTAAATTTCATTTCCCTTAGTGGTAGAACATTGTGTTGTTTTTTTTTTAAAGACACAATCTAAGAGCTTTAATTTTTCCTTTGGAACCATGTGGATGCTATATTTAGTAATTTTATTAACGAGATAATTTACGTAAATTCCATACCGGAGCCCTGCTGAGCGGCAAGCTAATTCTATTCTTCTCATTAGAGAAAACAGGCAACCAAATGAGGTTTAGAGACTAGACGAATGAATTTGCGTCTGTGCGGAAGTCAGGCCTGGGACCTCAGGACATGGGTGTCCAGGGGTCCGAGGAACAGGACACAGTGCCCCGTCCACCGCCAGCACACAGCTGAAAGGAGGGGCGGGGAGAGGAAGAGACTGCAACCGAGGGCCGAAGTGCGGCACCCAGAATTCGCCTGGGCTGGGGGCACTCTCTCTCAGAAGAGCGGACGCAGATCTAAAATGGAATGTCCCTCCTCCTTGTGCCCTTCTGCAGGGCCAGTGTGGATGGGAAGCCTAGCTCGTGGCCTCCCGAAGAGCTTTCTGTGGCTCCAATTGCTCTCTGACTCCCTCCAGCTTCTCTTCAGCTGCTTCCCCGTGGCAGGGAGGGACCAGGCCCGCTAAAGCAGCTCCTTCATCTCTGTGTCAGCGCCAAGCATGTGTACATGGGCTTCTTGATAAACACAAACGAATCCCACTTCCAACAAAGCCAATAACTGGAAAAAAAAAAAAAAAACTGATTTGTACCAGAGACATCAAGAGGTGGTTATTAGCTTTACAAAAAGACAAACTGGAGAATCTTTTAAATCCCATCTCCCTCCGTGCTTTGGAAATGAGATTCAATTTAGGAAAAAATTCAATAGAGACACGACTTTGGAGAATACTCTGCTGGCGCAAAGAAGGCACAGCAGGGGCTCGACGCTGATGGTGATTAACAGGAGTAAGCGGACATTTTTCCTTCCTTCCCAGTCGGACGGATATTTCCATGGCGTAAGAGCTGGTTACGTGCCAGATACTCTCACATGCCTTCAGCAGATCCAGTCCTCATGGCAGCCGACAGCAGGAGCTTCCCCGAGTCACACAGCTGAGGAAACTGAGGCTCAGGGCAGTGGAGGAGCTCACCCACAGCCAGTGAGTGGTGAGTCGGCATCAGGACTTGGGGCTCATGCCTGCAGCCTCCCCCACCTGCCACCCAAGGCTCCTCTCCCTCACAGACATGTTCCCATAGGCTCCCAGCCGACTCTCCTTCTCTGAGTACACCTGCTACCAGCGAACAAGCAAACTCCCCTCAAAGTCAGGGTACCCTCCTTCTGGAAACTTAATTGGATCACCAGGACCCATTCTCTGCCTATCAAAGATCGTCACAGCTCTAAGGGCCCCCCACAGTGTCATGTGAAACAGGCCTCCCAGCCCGGTGCTGGCCACGGCAGGCAGTGGCCAGAGGGTGAGGGCCACCTGGGAGCCAACCCTCATGATCTCCTTACTCCATGGCAAGCTTATCCCCTACCTCCACCATTTTCACAGAAGTCCTTCATTTCCAAGGCAGAGTCCCTGCTCCCCAGCCTCCCCTGCAGCATGGCCGTGTCTCTGAGCTCTGCTGTGGGCAGGGGTGAAGTGGTGGGTGAAGCCTCCCGGCCTGCCTCTCCTCACTCTTTCCTTCCCCAGAGCACACAAAGAGGGCAACCCTGGGAGCCAGCTGTGCAAGTTGGACCTACAGTTGAAATATGAGCTCTGCTTTTGGCAGTAGTTGGTGTTACCTTAAGTAATGCAAACTTGTCAAAAACCAAGACAAAAACCCAGACAGGGCCCTGGCCTGGTGGCTCATTGGGTTGGAGCATCGTCCCACACACAGGAAGGTGGAGGGTTCAATTCCTGCTCAGGGCGCATACCTAGGCAGCAGAATCCACCCCCGGTCAGGGTGCACATGGGAGGCCACTGGTCGATTTTCTTACATCCATGTTTCTCTCTCTCTCTCTTTCTCCCTTCTCTCTCTAAAAATCAATAAACTATCCTCAGGCAAAGATTTTTTTAAAGCCCTTATGGGGGCTCAGGGGCAAAACTTGGGGAGTAAGCCACAGGATGCAGGGTGGCAGTATAGCAGGTCATAAGCTTGAGAGAACAGGTCCCCTTGCAGCTCCAGCACCTGCTTTGACACGGGTCCAGCCGGCACCACTGTTTGCATTATAAGGCCCAGGGTGGAGTGGGGTGAGGCTACCCTGACGACACCCCTGCTGATCCACAGAAATCAACAGGTGTGGGAAAAAGCCCCGATGTCAATGTCGGGTCAGCTGGACTGACTGGACTCTGCCTCCATAGCCTCTGTGCCCCCAGCTCAGGGCCCAGGGCCAGGAGTGCCGCCTCTCCTCCCTCTCCCCTCTGCGCCCGTTCCCCCTTCTCAGGAGGGTCTCAGACAGGACAACCCTTCCACCTCTTTCTTCTTTCCAGCCCCACTCTCCAAGGACCAAGCCTATCTGGGTCAGAGCGAGGGAGGAAAGCGAGCTACCAAGTTGTGCAGACAAGTCCCCCAACCTCACTGGGGGGTGATGGAGAGGTTTAGGGTTCGGTAGATGAATTCGACATTCTCTGGAGATTCCACCCCCCTGCCGGTACTATCTGGAAGGAGAGAGGAACCTACATTTTAGGAAGAGCTTTTTCATCCCAAGACCAAGACCATCTTTCCTCCAGCCGTCTACATGCTTCTCACCTTCTGGACAACCTTTTGAAGAAGGCGTTAGAGTCTTGTTTCACAGGTGAGGAGCCTGGGGCTCCGAGAAGTGGAGTGACTTGTCCAGAGCCACAGCCCTGGATGCAAACCCAGGTCGCTGCCTCTGACTCTGGGACCCACACTTGTCACCCCTCGTCTCCCAGACATGCTGGAAAGGAAGCCCTGGACCATGCTGTACTCACAGCCTCCCCTCCCCGCCGCCTGGGCTTTCTTTGGCCCAGACAAGAGGCTATCACCCCCGGTCTCCAGACGGTTCTTTCTTGGCTAGTGCAAGTGACAGCGGATGACCATCTACCTCTCCAGGGATGGAGAGGGTAGACAGGGCCAAGATTGGCGCTCCTTAAGAAGGCACTCTTTTTTTTAATCCTCACCCAAGGATACGTTTATTGATTTTTTTTTTTTTTTTTTTTTTTTAGGGAGAGAGAGAAATTGATGTGAGAGAGAAACATTGATTGGTTGTCTCCTATATGCACCCCACCAGGGATCAAACCAGCAACCTAGGTGTGTTCCCTGACCGGGCATTGAACTCGCAACCCTTGGTGTACGGGGCAACGCTCCAACAGCCAGAGCCACCCGGCCAGGGCAGGAGGCTCTCTTTTGTGAGCGTGGCCCTGAGAGCAAAGCCTCCTTTCATCTTGTGCCATGGCACCTCTGGGGCTTCCCCCAGCCCCAGGCCCACCACCCACAACTCAGAACTGACATGCTCTAGACCCGGAAGTGGCATTAAAAAGGTTGTCTATCCAGTGGTGTCTGACCTGTCTCCGTAAACCAGCATTTTCCACGTAAGGGGGCTTCTTGAGTGACAACAGCCATTGGACCAGATGTCCAACTGAGCTCACTTCTGAGCAGGGCTGCAGCCCAGAGACCCCCAGGCCACGTCACAGCCCACCCGCCCTCCACGCACCGAGAAGCACACAGCTGTCAGTCACTGAAGGAACGCAGGCTGTCTGGGACACAGCCAGGGCGATCTGACAGGCAGACTCTGGGAGGCCATGGTGGGCAGGAGGGAGGGAGGGGATCCATCTTTGTGAAAGACTTGAGAGGTGTTCCTGCCGACTCTTGGTCAGCTCCAGTGTCTTCCTCCTGAAGAATTCAGGCCTTGCTGTGCTCTCCAGAAAGGGTGGTCACGGCAGACGTGGCTTCCACCCTCTGCCAGGCCCGCCCTCCCCCGCCCCACTGCAGCCCCGGTGCCACCCTCCCCACCCTTCTCCGCACTCCCTCCCAACAAAGCGCATGCCAGTGGGGTGGGCTGGCCGCACAGTCCTGTCGTTGTCATCGTTGTTTCTGAGAAACACTGTTGCTACCTCACTTCCCAGTCCATTTTAACACCGTTGGTGAAGGCTGTAAGACCGCTGAGGGGAGGAAAACGTTCCAGGAACAGCTAATCGACCCTTCTAACTGGCTTATGCTTTTCTGGTCAGGCAACGCTGCTTTCCATTGTTTTGTTTTTTTAATTGAGCTACAGAGGAGTGGGAACGCACTGAGACTGTAACCCGACACCCAGAGAGCCAAGGCCTGGGGCGTCCAGCTCCAGCTCTCTGCTGGCGGGGCTGCTGGGCAAGGCATTTCGACTCTCTGTGACTGTCCTGTCTCCTGCAAATCGGGAGTAAGTCCAGTTGTCCCCTAGGCGGAGGGGTGGCCACAATTGACTCTGACTGTGGACACAAAGCTTTGGAGTAGGGGTGGGGTGGGGCTGATTTGTCTTGCTGGAGAAACCAGGACTGTGGGTGATCCCCAGCTCCAAAGTCACCCCACATCTCAGCTGGGAGACCTGGAAGGCTCCCAGATGAGCTGAGACCTCGGCCTGAATCCTGCCTTCACTCACCCATGAATGATGTCCTGGTCAGGGGCCTCAGTTCCCTCATCTGTGGAGAAAGGGAAAGGGGTCGCCTGTCCCCTGACAGAGAAAGAGAGAAGGACACACATGCGCTAAGCACACGTAGCACTATCTGAGCAGAAATTTTCCCAGCTCCTCTTTGTCAGTGAAACAGGAAATAAAGCCTAGAGCAGGAAACTGAGGCCTGGGAGGGTTGAGAGTAGAAGGCATCACTGGTGTGCATCAGTCCCAGCTCTCCTCAGCCACCAGGAGCGATCGAGTGTCTCACGGGGCTGGAGCGTGCGACAGCTGGTGTGCGGCTCCAGTCCCACCCTAGCGATCACTCATTAGCACAGAGGTGCGGTTGCTAGCCCAGCGTGGGGCCCAGCCAGCATCTGGAAGGAAGCTGCCAAGCAGAGAAGGAGACTCTGGTCGTGTTAAGTCCTGAGCTAGCTGCGGTTGTGGTGGTGGCAAGATGACCCAACCTGCAATCACTGATGCAGGTGCGGGCAGAAGAACCCAGCCTGCTATGACTAACAGGGTTCACACTGCATGAGCTCTGTGCATTTTCAGCACACACGTGTTTGTGCCTGAGAAGTGCACACAGGGCTGCACACGAGTGGCTGTGTTATGTCCACCTCTGGGGGTCCGTGTCTATCTGAGCGCCACCACACTAGCATGAGGGCTGTGGCACCCTCACCACACACCCTGACATGCTGGCCTGCCAATGCCCACCTGGCAGGTACCTCCAATGCCAAGTTCATGGCTCACAGAGCTGGGGCCTGGAACCAAAAGGGGGCACCATGCTGCTCATGGTCCCAGAGTACCCTGTAGTGTTCTCTGAGTTGCTTATTTCTAAAAACTCCCTCTAACGATTTCTATCCTTCCTAAAACCTCAGCCGGGGGGTTGGCTGCAAAGGCCAGCAGGGGGTGGACTGCCAGAGAGCAGAGGGTAGAAGCCACAAGGGTCAAGGACCTAGAGACCTGCAGTAATGTCGTGATAACTACGTAGGGGCCAGGTGGGCACTTGAAGCATCAGGGGGACCCCTCTGTAAAGTACATGATTTTCTAACCACTATGCTGTCTACCTGAGAATAATACAGAACAATACTGAATGTAAACTGTAACTGAAAAATAAATTTTTTTAAAAAAAGAACGCAGAGACCTAAACCCTTTCCTTCTCCTCCCTACAACCTGCCCCACTACCGCCCCAGTCTCCACCATCCTGCCCCAGGTTAGGCACCCCCTACATAAAGCCAACAAGATGAGAAGAAATCATTCCATCCGCAGCTCAGGCTTCCTTGGGTACAATTCTTGTTAAAGTTATACTGCAGGGCCTTCTGGAAAGGATGGAAAATAAGTTCAGGGCATTTTGGGATGGGGGGCAGTGTGGGGGGAATGATGAGTGGGGATGGCTGGAGGGCACAGCAGGGTGCCAGCCCCCAAGGAGCCTCCCAGGCAGTGGGGACTGAGGCGGTGAGGACTTTGAACGAAGGCCACCGCTGCCCCAGCTCATTCCTTTGCCTCCCTCCTCCCTTTGAACAATGCCTTTTCCAACTACTTCAATCTCAGTGCCTCTCCACATTAACATGTATATTGCTTGGGTAAGGGCTACGTGGCCAGTGGCTCTAAATAACTGGAAAGTGACAGGAAAGCGATGGGGGCGGGATGGATGAGGGGCTCACCGAGGCTGCTCCCTGCCTTGTCATTTGGAAATGAACACCCAGCTGGCTCCCACAGTTCCTTCTTCCGCTGTGTTCTCCTAAACAGAGTGGGGCAGCCCACCCAGCCCACCTCCTTGATCTCTCCCTCCCCGGACCGTGGGGCCCTGTGTTGGCTCACAGCCATCACTGCGCTTACTTCCTGGGGCCAGGCACTACTGGGGGCACCGAGGGTCAAGGTCATTACCCTCAAGGAGCTCACAGCCTCCAGAGACAAGCACTAACCCACTAAACCACAGCTTGTGTTGGTACATTAATTGCCCAGACATGACAGGGGCAGAGCACCGTACTCTGGGAATACAGACAAAGGACATTCCTTCCAGGCAAGACCTGATCCAGGAAGGCCTCCTGCAGGAGGTGGGCTCTGATTGGAGTGCGGATGAACTCCTAAATGTTAGCCTGATGAGTTAGTAATCCAAACCCACGATGCCTGATCCCAGGGTCCATCACATTATGCTGTTTACTTCCTCTTCTGGTATTTTTCAATTATATACACATGCACACTGGCATTTTCCAATCATACTTAAGCAAACTAATAATACATTCAAAATACGTATGAATTTTGGTTATTTATTCTCTTTCTAAGCTGTGCCTCTCTCCACTATAATGTAACCTCCCAGGGACTGAAAACACTGCATCTTGTTAACTGTCCACCGCCAGCATCTTGCATCATGTCTGGTGCATGATAAGGGCTCAGTATTATTTGCTGAACTGAAGGGCAAATGGATGGATGGGGGAGCGTGGTGGTGGTGGAGGAAGCTGTGCCTGCACAAGCAGGGGCCGTGAGGTGAAGTGGTGCATTTGGACGTCATTCAGAGCATCCCTGGGGCTGGAGTGAGGGCCTGGTAAGAGCAACGATTGGGGAAGACAAGGGCAAGTGCGGCAGAGCTCCCGAGCTATTATTGTAGGGCCTTCTGGCTCCACGGGCAGGGGAATGACGGGAGGGGTTTGCTCTTTAGGAGAACTGTCCAAGGAGGAGAGGAGGAGAGAGTCTCCAGCACGGAGAGGCGGCCGAGAAACTGAGGAGCTGTTAGCTCTTGTTCAGGAGAGAGAAGGCTGGGTGCCAGGACCATCCTGTCCCTTTGTGGGGGTGGGGGGGCAGTGCGGTGGTTTTGAGGAGCCAGCACTGGACGAGGAGTCAGGACCTGGGCTCTGGACAGCTCGCACTTCCTTGCTGTTCTGGAAGGAATCGAAGGGGGTGTGGAGGACACCAGCTCCCAGCTGGGAGCCTACCGCAGGTACTCGGACCAGGACCTTTATCCCTGATTGGGTGTCAGTGTGTCTCCCAGACTATTGCCCTCTGGGACCCAGATAATGACAACACAAACAGAGCTGAGCGCCCCTTCTGTGTCAGGTGCGTGTTCTAGGACTTGACATTTCTCATCTAATCTCACTACACACTCAACACTCAGTGCACCGCAGCTGCGGGACGAGCTGTCCCCCTGCCACCTCTGACACATGGCTTATCATCGCCATCCTCATGACAGACGGGGCAGGCACAGGGCCGGGTTGTCTGCCTCACCACACAGGTATGGGAACTCCAGGCAAAGGATCTGTCACTTTCACAAAGACAGAGTTAAAAGAAACAGAACAAGTATAGTTTGATCCAGTCAATAAGAGCAGAATCCAAGGCTGCAAAAAAAAAAAAAAGGTCGAAGGTCGCTTTCACTTCCACAGCAGGCCCCAGCTGCACACTTTCCGTGGCTTCTCCCAATTAAGTTTTATACACAAGAAACTAGGTGTCATTAACCCCCTTCTGTTTGCAGATAAGAAACAGATTCAGAGAGGCTATTGGACTCACTGAAAGTCACATAGCAAGTTCAAGGGAGAGCCAGATTTAATCCCAAAGTTTTCCGACTCCAAGGTCTATGTCCACTCAATTCTGTCTCCCTGTAGGATTCTGCGTGCTAACCCCCTGGATCCGTGAGTTCATTCCACAACTACTTACCTCACTCCTCCCCCATTCCCGCACCAAGGTGGCACCCAATATGTCTCCTTCCTTCCTGGATGTGGTGCGGAGGAGAGGAAGTCTGTGGCAGGGGTTGGTGATTTCAGGAGCTGGGGAGTCTGTAGGGCTTGCAGGACAATGCCAGGGACTGTCCTCCCATGGAGAGAGGAGGGGCACCCCCAGTCACTGCCTTCACAGGCTTCCCCGAAGAGCCATTGCTGCTTATTGAACATTTTCCCTTGCAGCGTTCAGGCTTCTGGTTAAATGCTAACGTTAACCTTTCAAAAACACGCATGCCCCCAGCTGTCTGGGACAGCCACCAGGCAGTGCAGGACAGAGGACATGGGGGGGGGGGCGGTTCAGACCCAGCTCCTCCTCCTCAACAGGTCATGGCATGTCGCCATACCTCTCTGCACCTCCAGAACCTCCTTGTCAAACTGGGTAACGAGGCTCTTCACCGGGTTGAGGCCTTTGGAGGCAACTACACTGAATCTCTGAGCTTGTGTGGACAGGCCTGGTTAATAAGACCTCACTTCCTTCCTTCTTCGGAGCTTGTTTAGGGCCAGGGAGGCTCAGTCTTGTGCAAAGGCAGAGTGCCCAGTGTCCACCCATCCAGAACCTGAAGGCTGTCTCCTTGGCCTGTCCCGTGGGTCTCAGATGCCAGCCTGCCACACAGCAAACAACATCCACTAACCAGCGGTACAGCTTTGGGATACCTAACGACTCCTCAGGCCTCCTCCCTCAGGCAGGAGTGGGGGGCTGGTGTCTCCGCATTGTCCAGCTCCCACATGCACAGGCTGAGACGGGGACGGGAGTGATGAGGGAGGCCGGGTGGCTTTCTTCAGGCCTCTTCTGTTACGAAGGAAGTTGTCCCAGGGAAGTCATGCGTGATCTCACCTCCCAGCAGAAAGTGTTTGAGTATCTTCTGGGACAACTTTCTTTCAACCTTGCCATTCGGAGATGTTCAAGCCAAACAAAGAGAAAGAACAAGCGAACTGATGGAAACCGTGAAAATCACAAGGGGTAGCGTGGGGAGGTTCATCTTAATCACGTTCCCTACGGGCTTGCGGTCAACACATATTTAATGAACAGCTGCTGAGTCCAAGCTACTTTGCCAGGTGTGAAAGAGACTCCCCCGCCCTCAAAGCCCGTATTCAAGGTAGAGCAACAGGACACATTTTCACGATAAACTTGAAAATACAAAGCTCGGTGCCTCCTGGGTGACCAACACGAGCTGTGGAGCCAGGAGCTGGGTCAGTTTAGAGCCCCAGGCTCACCAGCACTCCCTCCGCCCCAGCAGCAGCTCTGTCTCTCCTATTGTCCCCTCACAGGGGTCCCATCTTACCACTCGCATTCCAACAGGGCTTCTCACCTGGAACCAAGTCCAAGCAACTCATTGTCCAGACATTCTCCTAGCCCTCGGGCCTAACCTAACCAGGAGCGTGCCTCTGTTCTTGCTGGTCTCAGCCCATTGGGGCTGTTGTAACCAAGTACCACAGAGAGGGGTGGCGCGGCAGGTGCCGGGGGTGGGGGGGAGGGGTGGGTGCGGGCAGTGCGGAATGCAGGTTGCTCAAACCACAGACATTTACTCCTCACAGTTCCGGAGGCTGGAAGTCTGAGATCAGGCACCCACCCATTCGGTTTCTGGTGAGGACCTGCTTCCTGGTTCACAGATGCCATCTTCTCGCTGTGCCCTCCCATGGCAGAAGGGGTGAGGGAGCTCTGCGGCAGGGTCTCTTTTTTAAGGATATGCATCACATTCATGCGGGCTCCACCCTCATAACCCAATCACCTCCCAAAGGCCCCACCTCCTGATACCACCACATTGGGGGTTAGGTTTCATCTTATGAATTTGGGAGTGAACACAAACATTCAGCCCTCGGCAATGCTCTTCCATCAGCCTGGGAAAGCGTTTTCACTACAACCCTCTCCACCCTCCCTCTCCTTCTCTCTTTACTTATTAATATTCGGCTCATCCTCAAGGCACAATTGAAATGATATCTAAGTCGTGAAGCTCTCCCTGATCCTCCAAGTCAGAATTAATGACTCTGCTCTCCTGCCCCCTCATCTCTCCTGACTTTCCACCACAACACTGCACTGTCTACTTTAATTGTAAGTTGTTTATACATCTGTTTCCCTCCTCGGACTGAAAACTCCTCCAGGGCAGCAGGCACTATCCAGGGTGTGTCTCAGGCTCTTACTACTCCAACGTGTTAGTGAATCAGGGTGCCTGGGAGCTCACAGGAATGCAGAGTCTCAGGCCTCACCCCACCGAAACCCTCTGAATCAGACTCTGGTTTCAATAAGATCCCCAGGTGCTTGCATGCAAAGTAATGTGTGATAAGCTCTATCTACAGAACACCCCGTGCATAGTGCCTTGCACATTGCCATCATTCAGGGAGCGTTTGATGAATGAATAAGTGAGGGACTCTGGAAAGGATCATTGAAGGCTGCTCAGAACGTTATTCACAGCCTCTCTGGAAACCTGGAGATCTTTCTTAGCTGTGTAAATAGAGTCAACCACACAGCAAAAAACCTTCCACACTCTCCTCTCACTTTCTCTACCTCCTCCTCCAGACTCAAGCACGCCCAACTCCCATGGACAGCCAGGTCCCGAGCTCAGAAATGTAATTAGAAAACCTAACTTTGTTGGCAGCTCATCCATAACCCACCCCAAAGCCATGCCTGTGCGGGAGGTAGTTCATCAGGGGCTATGAGTGACAGTCCAGCCAGCGGGCCACAGCAGAAGGGAGCCCACTCTTATCCATCACCCTTCCCTCCATGACCCTGCAGGCTGCTCTTCATCAACCTGGCACCGCCACTTCCCCTCCCCGCAGCACCACGCCTGTACCTTCCGGGGTCAGGAGACTGCTGGGACTCCCCATGAGACAGGCCTGTCACCAGGGTGTGACAAGGGCACAGGTAACCTCTTAACCTCCTGCTCCCCCTGTGGTAGTTAATCTTCTGTGTCACCGGTGACTGGGCTAAGGGACTCCATAAACATTACTTCCAGGCAGGTCCATGAGGGCATTTCCAAGAGAGATTAACATCTGAATCAGAGGACTGAGAAAGATCACCCTCACCAGTGCAGGCAGGCAGGCAACGTCCAATCTGTTCAGGGCCCCCAGTAGAACGAAAAGGCAAAAAGGCAGCGGAAGGGTGAGTTTGCTCTCTGCTGACCCGGTGCTGGGACATCCATCTTCTCCTGCCCTGGCCGTCAGAGCTGCTGGCCGTCAAGCCTCAGGACTCAGACAGGGCCTTACCTCACTGGCCGCCCTGGTGGTCAGGCCTTCGGGATGCAGCTGGAGCTGCACCATCGGCTGTCCCTGGCCTCCAGCTGCAGACAGCAGATTGTAGAGCTTCTCATCAGCCAATTCCTCACAATACATCTCTTCCTATGCTTCTTTATCCTATTGGCTCTGTTTCTCAGGAGAACTCCGACCAGCACACCACACTCACATCCCCTCAAACACCTGGGAAACTGTGGAGACAAATAATTCACCCATAAAGCAAATGGGAGTCATCTGGAAATGAGTCAGACGTGGGGAATCTTAGAGTCGGAAAGGCCAGGAGACTACTCTCCCCCTACACGTGCACTTTCCATGAATCAGCCAAGGACTATCAAGCGAGGAATACAAAAGGAAAGGAAATCATTATATTATATTATTTGTATTGCTTTGATTCTGTGGAATGCGTCATCCCTTTCAAATGGCTTTATTCTCATTATCTTGTGAGTCAGGCAGGCAGGAGCCGTGGGCACTGCTATCACCATTTCACAGATGGGGAACCTGAGACCCACAGAGGTGAAGCCTCTCCTCATTTTTTTGTAATTTATACCCTCCCTACGTCAGAAAGGATTTTTAGTGGCTTAAAATAATACCATATTTACATAATGACTAGCACTTGAAGTTTAACTGGAGAAACACTCCCACATTTGGTCAAAAACTACCTGCTGAAAGCATGTTATGACAATTTAAGTACTTCAATTTATGAAGAAAATCATCACTTTCAGGTTTTATTTGCTCAATAAACAAACTTATATTGAACATTTAAGAAACATAACTGCTCCTACACATGTGACTATAGAGTACAAAAGGAACTGGAAACTGTACGGCAAAGGAAGAAACTTAATGCCAAGAAGCAGAAAGAAGCCACTCGCTACACCCAGCCTTTAAATGCCTCCGGGCTTCCTAGCAGGCAAAGTGGAAAGGAGAAAACAGCGCATTGTGAGATCTTGTTGTCAGAGGCGAGAAAGGGAGTACATTTATCCACGAGGGACAGCTGTCCCCTCGTCCTAGCACTGAGCTCTAATCAGAAGTTTTTAGCCGAGGCTAAGGCAGTGGAAATGTGTGAGATGTTACATAAGCTCATCAGCAGCGACAAAGAGGGTCTTCAGAAAGACTTTTTATACCAATGCTTTCATTTAAACCTTAGATGCTGTGCCCTGTCCCAAGGGAAACAGCTCATTGAAACTCCACAGACGCTTTGGTCTCTTGCAGGTACTGGCTAAATCCTTCCTCCCTTTCTCAGCCAAAAGTCTGCAAACGGTGGTCCGCATTGGCAGCCCCTACTCCCACACCCCTGTTCACCCCTTCATTCATGGAAGCCACACTTCTGCCCCGACTCTCCCCTGAACGTAGCTCTCCATGGCAACTTCTGGGTCACCACCAGTGCGCATGTCTGTCCCTTCTAGCACTTGATCCTTCCCTGTCATTGCCAGGTAGCACCTGCTGTCCTGGCTCTCCTACCAGCACCATGTGGCTGCTCATCCGTTGACTCCTGGGAACTTCTCTCCAGCATCAGGTGCCCTAGGACACATCTCTCCCCGGGGGGCCAAGGGCACAGTCAGGGTGTGAACTGCTACTGGAAGCGAACCTCTGAATCTCCGTCTCCAGCCAGTCTTCCCCCTCACTCCTCCACCAGGTTTGCCCACACATACCTGCCTACTGGACACCTCCACCTGGAAATCCCCAGATCCCTAACTCAGCATTTCCAAACTGAATGTGCCCCATCTCCTGCTCTCTGCACCCACACACAGCACCCGAGAGATCCAAGTCTCTCCGTCAGCCCACATCTGCTCCCTCATCTTCACTCCCGTGGGGCTACCGGCAAGTGTGCTGTTTGTACTTCCTCACCATCCCTCCCACGTGTCCCTTTCTCTTATCCCCTCTTCCTGGGGGCAACCGTGACAGCCTCCTGCTCCATCTCCTGGACTTCCTCAAATCCAAAGGGATGCTGGAAACAATGCAGATCAGAACAGGCATCTCCTCTGTTTAAAAGTACTAAAAACGCTCTACTTGTTCCTTGCAGGAGAAACCCCAACCTGCCTGCCGCGACAGATAAAGTGTGGACGCTCACTCCCAAACTCAACCGCGAGTACTTCCTGCCCAGGCTCTGCAGCAGTAAGTCCATGTGGGTGCAGGCTCCACCGAACACGGCGCCTCACCCAGCACACTCAGCCCCACGCAGGGCAACCTGCTTGCCTTGCATTAGCGGCTTCCCCTACCTGGTGTGGCCTGCTTCTTTCTTTTCTCCCAGTTAGCTTCTGTGACTCAGGTCAGTGGTCCCTTTTCAGAAGTTTCTTCTAGCCTCCCAGGTTAGAAAAGGGCTCTTTTCAGTGCCCCTGCCATCTTCCAGCTGTCTCAGCCACTTCACATTGTCTTATTCTGGCTTGTCCATGTGTCTATCTTCCTAGAGATAGAGAGTATTTTCTATGCTAAGCTGCCCCTTATTGATCTCCGTAACCTTTGGCCCCTACAAGGTGCCTCAGATAGAATACACACTCAAACGTTCGATCAGTAAGTAAATAGGAAGGAATGAATGGCTTCTTCATAGAGGAACTGGCACTTCATCCCACTTCCACTGCGTGCTCTGACCTCTCTGCCTTACAGTCCATGTGGCCACATTCTCTCTCTTCAGGTCTCCTGGGGAAGGGGAAAGGCAGAGATCCAAAGACATAATCGGGCAAGAAATGTTTACACAGCCTGAGCAGAATCACTAGAGGACTCAGACGTAGATAATAATGTTTAACGAGGGATGGGATGGTAGAAAGGCCAGGCCAGGACTCTGGGGCCAGAGAAACCACATATAAGTCTTTGTGTGGGGGGGAGGGGGGTGCAGGAGTGCCTTTTAAGGAAAAGGAAGAAGGCAGAGATCCAAGGATTGAGCACTGTTTAGGAGAAACAAGGCTAAACGTCAGAAGAGTTGAAGAAGGAAGTCACGAGAAGTCTTGGAAGCTGCAGGCCCGATAGGAGCATGACGACGGGATGGGCGTGGTGCCCAGTGGAAGGCAGGTGGCTGGGCACCAGAGGTCCAGAGCAGGAGCCAGGTCATGCCGCCCAGTGGCCACGGGGGCTACAGAGACAGAAAATTGCTGTTCAGGAAGGCCTGACTGGTGGCGAAGATCGCCTTTTCCCCGTCTATTCTCTTTTCTTTCTTTCCTGTCTACTTTTTTCTTCTTTTTCTCCAGGGAAATGTAGTGAAGTTCTTGCTTCTTCTGTTGAGCCTCAATAACAAAATCACACCCATCATTCCCCAGTTCTGAGGGAAGTGCACACTTGTGCATTGAAGAGCGTGTGGCTGGGGGAAACTGATCGGTGGTGGAGGGAGAGTAAAGTGACAGAGACTGGCCCCCGACACTCTGCCTTCACAGGAGGCTCCTTCAACCAGGTTGTCAAATGGACAGAAAGTGGTCCAAGGCTGAGAAGTAGAGAATTAATCTCAGGCTGGAGAGATGTCCTGCTAGACTCGGTGGAAAATGGGAAATAGTCTTCTCCAAGGTCCCTTTTTTTTATAATAGTGGCATCAGTCCAGCCTCAGGAGACCGCAGTTTCAGTATCGGTCTTCCCAATAACTCCCTGCGATCTCAGGGCCTGTTCACGTTCCCTGGGTAAGACGACGTTCCCTCTGACTTCACGGTGCTGTGGGAGGGTAATGGGAGCTACGGCGAACATCCTTCGAAACGATAAGTCCTTGTATGCCCCAGGATGATCACAGTGGCCAATCTTTTGGTCCTGAGGCCTCCTTGTTCTTTCTGAATCCCAAGGGCCCTGCGTGAACCAGGGTGAAGCAGACCTCAGAGTGCCTGAATGGCCCTGCAACAGCAAATTCTGTCTCAGCAAACCTTCCTACCTATAATGCATTTAATACATTTCCTAGAACATGATTTTCTTATAATCATAGATCAAGTTTAAAAAGGAACTTGCAACGGTGTGGTTCTCAGGCCCTTGCTGAAAGCCTTGGGCGCCTCTCAGCCAATACCTTTTAAAGAAAGGGAAGAGGACATCAGAAACCTACAGTCCTGAGGTTCCAGTCAACATCAGCTCCACAGCCATGCTTGTCCTGGGGTGCCTCCATCCTGAAATTCAATCTACCAGGTTTCCAATCTCATGGGAAGCCCTGCGGTGGGGGTTGGGTGGGGCAGTAGGCTCTCTAGCTGAGGGTGGAGCTAGGGTACTGGGCGTCCTCCAAAGGACAGCTAAGTGTTGGTGGATTGGTCCCAGTGATCAGGGCCATAGGCAACCAGAGAAGCAGATCAGTGAGGGTGGGACTGCCTGAGAACGGTTCTCAGAAAAGGAGGCGCTGACATGGGTCTTAAAGGATGTACACAGGTGGGAAGAAAGAAAGGCATTACAGGAAAGAGAAGAAATCAAGAAAAAGCAAAAAAAAAAATAATAATCAAATGAAAATTTAGGAGGTATTGGAACTTGAAGATATCTGAATAGGAAGGAGTTCAGTTACATACGGCTTTCGAGTCAGGTGTGGGATGGGGAACCCATGGCAGAAAGGAGCATAGAAAGAGCCCTGGCTTTGGACTTGGTGCACCTGGGTTCGAATCCTGCCTCTGCCTATGGATTGGATGGCCTTGGGCACGTTATTCAACCTGTGTGGGCTGTTTCTCAACTGCTTGTTGTCAGAGGAAGATCTTGACTTGGGTGTTCTTTAGAGGTACCTAGTGTCCTATCATATGATCCCCTGCTTCTTTCCTGCAGAACAACTCAACCAGAGCACAAGAAGGGTTAGCCCTGGCCTCTGGTAAGATGGGGACATGGGGGACACTGGTGGAGAGAGTCTCAGGGCCATGAGCACCGCAGTGTCAGGGGCCACATCAAGGTAGCTCTCAGTGCAAAGCAACAGTCCGTGCCCAGACTTTGGGCCAGCACATGGAACTAGTAATGATGATGATGCTGTGATGGAGTATCGATAACCACACACCTATGCGCTTAGCATGCACTGGCCACTGTGCTAGATGCCCTCCATGAGGCAGGTACTACCATCATCTCCATCTCATAGATGAGAAAATGAAGGCACAAGAGGGATTCAGGAGTTTTCTCCAAGACACACACATCTAAGATGCCCCAGAGATGGCCTCCAAACCCAAGCAGTCTGACTTCACACCTGCACCCTTACCGCTGGGGTCTGTAGGCCAGGCTGGCACTGGACAAGGTTGTGAGAATCTTTTAAGAGCTGAAGATTCTAGGATTTCCAATTGCAGTGAACATTATCTGTTTGGGATCAGGAAGGAGAGGGAGAGAGAGAGAGAGGGAGAGAAAGTTTCTGTCTGTGATTTTACTTATTTTTTACCTGTTTATTTGAAAATTGGTTATATATTTTTTGGTTTTTTTAAGTTACACTTATTGGGGTACAGATCTCAAGTGTATAACTCAATAAAACGTTGTCTGTACACTGCATCGTGCACCCATTGCCCCAAGCAAAGTCTCTTTCCACCCCCATTCCCCCCTTTGCACACCTTTACCGACCCACCATCCCCCTTTCCCTCTGGCTGTCACCACGTGTTTTCTGTATCTATGCCTTATGGGCAGTTTCTCTTAATTCCCTCAACTTCTTTTACCTGGTTCCCCAACCGCCTCCCCTTTGACAGCTGTCAGTCTGTTCCATGTATCTGTGCCTCTGTTTCTATTTTGTTCATCAGTTTATGTTGCTCACTAGATTCCACATGTAAGTGAGAGCATATGGTATTTGTCTTTCTACAACAGGCTTATTTCACTTAGCATAATACTCTCCAGTTCCATTTATGCTATTGCAAAAGGTAAGAGTTTCTATTTATATGGCTGAGTAGTATTCCACTCTATAAATGTATCACAGCTTTTTTATCCATTCATCTACTGATGGACACTT
The DNA here is from genome assembly GCA_004027475.1 of Anoura caudifer. NCBI lineage: Eukaryota > Metazoa > Chordata > Mammalia > Chiroptera > Phyllostomidae > Anoura > Anoura caudifer. The sequence goes on along the minus strand of PVKU01004291.1, from coordinate 56,072 downwards.
GAGCTGTTTCCAGACCTTGGCAATTATAAATAACACTGCAATGAACATAGGGGTATATATATTCTTTCTGGTTGGTGTTGTGGGTTTTTTCAGATATAATCCCAGAAGTAGGATCTCTGGGTCACAAGGGAGTTCCATTTTTAATTTTTTGAAGAAATTCCATACAGTTTCCCACAGTGGCTGCACCAGTCTGCATTCCCACCAATAGTGCAAAAGTATTTCCCTATCTCTGCATCCTCTCCAAAACTTGTTGTTTGTTGATTTATTGATGATAGCTATTCTGACAGGTGTGAGGTAATATCTCATTGTGGTTTTAATTTGCATTTCTCTAATGGCTAGTAACACTGAGCATTTCTTCATGTGTCTATTCGCCATCTGTATGTCCTCTTTGGAGAAGTAACTATTTAGATCCTTTGCTGATTTTTTAATTGTATTGTTTGTCTTCTTGGTGTTGAGTTGTGTTAGTTCTTTATATATTTGGGAAATTAACCTCTTATCAGATGGATCATTGACAAATATGTTCTTCCATTCAATGGGTTCTCACTTTATTTTGCCAATGGTTTCTTTAGCTGTGCAGAAGCTTTTTAGTTTGATGTCGTCCCATTTGTTTATTTTTCTTCTGTCTCCCTTGCCTTAGGAGATATACTGGCAAAAGTATTGCCACAAGAGATGTCTGAGATTTTACTGCCTATATTTTCTTCTAGGAGTTTTATGGTTTTGTGACTTACCTTTAACTTTTATCCATTTTGAGTTTTTCCTAGTGTATGGTATAAGTTGGTGGTCTACTTTCTTTTCTTTCTTCTTCTTCTTCTTTTTTTTTTTTTTTGCATGTACCTGTCCAATTTCCCCAGCACCATTTATTGAAGAGATTCTCTTTACTCCATTTATGCTCCTGCCTTCTTTGTCAAATGTTAATTGACCATAAAGGGATAGATTTATTTCTGGACTCTCTGTTCTGTTCCATTGATCTATGTGTCTGTTCTTATGCCAGTACCAGGCTCTTTTCATTACAATGGCCTTATAGTGCAATTTGATATTAGGTAGTGTGATTCCTTCAACTTTGTTTTTCTTTCTTAAGATTTCTGAGGCTACTTGGCGTCTTTCTGGGTCTATATAAATTTTTAGAATACTTATTCTACATCTGTGAAAAATTCCTTTGGTATTTTGATAGGACTTGCATTGAATCTATAGATTGCTTTGGATAGTATGGACATTTTAATGATATTAATTCTTCCATAAGAATGGAAGATGAATAAATTTTTTTTCTTTAAGCTAGTATGAATCAAATTTCTGTCCCTTGAAACTGAAAGAGTCCTAACCAATGGGCCATGCCTCCTAAAAGATTTTCAGGGAGAATCTGTACCGCACTTTTCCTGGAAGCATATTAGAACAAAACCCTGATTTGGTTTGTTTTTTCATTTTTTAATTTCTATGGCTATTACACAGCATACAGACTTTTCAAAACCTTTTCAGAGGACAGAGGTTTAAGATGATCTGCTGGAAGGTGATTCACCATTGCACTGTGCCTTTGATTTTGGTAATGATGGTGATATTCCTGATAGCAGTGACGTCATTATCACTGACCTGAGACCTGATGAACGCTCACTGTGAGTCAGCCTCTGCGCTCAGAGCCATGCACGCTCTGTCTCATGTGATTCCCAAGTCCTGTGAGCGCGGGCCTGCTGCTGTCCCCATTAACCAGAGGAAGAGACTGAGCTGCAGAGAGCATTAAGGAACAGCAGGCAGTGGCACCGCTGACCTTCAACACTCACACCCAACCAACTCCCAGATCTCATCTGAGCATAATGCTACTCAAAGCTTGTGAGAAATGAAACCCTTGGGAAATCAAAACACAGAGCCAGAGCTGAGTGGGCAGGTCAGCTGCCACTTCCTGGTGGTCAAAGAAGAAAAGAAAAAAGAAAAACTCAAAGAGGAGCAACTTTAAGAAACAAATTCAGGAACCTGAACATTACAATAAGCCTTAGAAAAAGAGTCTATTTTGAAGAACCTGTTATTTAAACAGTTGTCATTTTCCTGAGCCAGGTGTTCAATTGTGGGATATCAGCTGCATCTCAGAGCTCTGTGATAAACTGGACTCAATGCAATGTGATCAGAAAGTCTCTCTAGGGCAGCTCTCTGTAGGGGCCCAACTCAGAGATGTGAGTCGTGGGACCCTCAAGATTTTCCCTGTGGAATCAAAATGGTCTTCCCTAGCTGGGGGGGGGGGGGGGGGGGGGGGGGGGGGGGGGTGTAGGGGTTGTGGGGGTGGGGAGGGAGGTGGGATGACAAGGCAATGTTCCTCCTTTCCTTGCGCTCTCCTCCCTGCATCCACCACACCTGTCCTGGACCTCCTCCTCCTGCCACTGAGGTGGCAGGGTTGACCACTCTTGTCGCTGCATGTCTGGTGCCCATGTTGGCCTTTGTTACTGTTGACTGCTGCGGGGAGGCTCCATCTGTTCTCGCAGCCGACCAGCATCCATCAGAGGCTCCTGCCGCAGCAGTTGGGAGGCATGGTGGAAGCAGGAGTCAGGACATGTTCCTGTAAAACCCCGGAGCTGCTTCTCTGCAGTCCATGGGCCTGGCCACAGGACAGCCCCTGTGAAAACGTCTGCAATTAGCGATCGAGGACACACGGTTCCCCGACACTGCTCAGAAGAAGGAAAGGCAAGATCTTTAGGATCGCATGATAAGATTCAGGAGCTTTTGCCATCCGATAACACCCACCATCCCTCGTTGTTGCATTTACTGATGACCCCTTCTCCCTTCCTCCTTCCCACCTGCTCCTTCTCAGTGACTCCCACATCTGCATACTTGACCCACTTAGCACCCTGGCTTCTCGGGGCCCGACATCACCTCCAACCATCGGTTCAGTGATCATCTCAGTGCCACCTCAGCCACCTAGTCCTGTGCCCACAACCCCGATTTTGTCGTTACCACCACCCCATTTCTACTCCACTGATGTCAGACACTCAGCTGACCAGCACCACAGATTTTCCGGTTGACTCCCTACTGCCCCTGCCCTAACAAGTTTTGATCCTCCAGAATTTGCAGATCATAAAACCTATGCTCACTGTCGTCTGTCACACTTTTCATTTTTTTAATTTTCTGCTCCCTTATTAAAAATCAATCCATTGAATAAACCATAAATTTGGTTGTCCGCCCTGCCCCCATCATGAAAGTCATCCCAGAAGCCTCTAATCTTTGGTTAAATCCTACCTCACACCAGCATTCAGTTGAATGGAAATGAAGAAAATCCTGCAAACACCTTGACTGCACTCACCTTAAATCTGTGACCACAGACCCATGTTTACACTACATTGTCCTGTTTACCTCATGTTCTGACTCCAAGTGGCACTTCTACCACAGCTTTTCACTCCTCAGATCCAGGCACCCCTGCCTGCCTCTTCACTCTTCCAGGATGGTCTATTTCACTAAAAGCATAGAAGCAGTCAGAAACATTCCCTTTCTCCCTGTAGCCACCGCTTCCAGCATCTGCCTTTCTTCTGTCACAGAGGGAAGGCGCTTCCGGAGGTCAACACTTCCTCTTGTCCAGAGGAGCCTGTTGCCCTCACTTACGAAACTTTATTTTCATAACTATTCTATTGCTCTCCCCCTTCAGTTTTCTCTCTCTAGATCAGCGATTTTCAACCTTTTTCATCTCATGGCACACATAAACTAATTACTGAAATTCTTTGGCACACCAAAAAATATAATTTTTGTTGACCTGACAAAGTAATAGCTACAATTTTTGATTCATTCACAATGAACAGCTATTGTTATGTTAGCTGCTGTCATTTTTTTATTTGACAATCTACGGGAAAAGAGGTCAGTGCCCCTGACTAGATTAGTCAGGTATTGCATGTTTTAAAAATTCCTGAGACACACCAGTTAAAAATCGCTGCTCTAGATGGGTATATTACATGCAAACTTGCTGAGATAACATGCATCTTTAAAAAGAAGAAAATTCATTTGGTTGGAGCATCGTTCCATAACAGAAAGGTTGTGAGTTTGATTCCCAGTCACGGCACATGCCCAGGTTTTGGGCCTCGATCCCTCTCTGGGTGATTATGGGAGACAACTGATTGATGCTTCTCTATCTCCCTCCCTCTATTAAAAAAAATGTCCTCGAGTGAGGATAAAAAATAATTAATTAATTAAAAACCTCTTACTTGACCCTAGTTCCCTCTCTAGCTGCTACCCTGTTTCCTCACTCCTTTTATATTAAAATTCCTGGAGTTTTCTGTCATTCTTATCTTCACTAATTCAACTTCCATTTTCTCTTGAACTTTCTTTGTGGAAGATTGTATTATTGTACCCAACTATTTGCTCCTCCTTTCTCTGGAAACATTACGTGTCCCTGGTGGTCGCCATGTGGTATGAGGTGCCTCCTGCCAGTGGAATACACCTGCCACTCCCTCAGCAGGTGTGCCCTCATGCCTGGCTTTACCCAGGAGACTCAGAGGAGACAAAATACAGGCCATGTCAGAGGAGAAGCTTTAAGAGGCATGCCAGGCTGCCCACAGCAACCTTGCCTTTCCCCCAGGCCACGATAATGCAAACCAAGACTGGAGCCAACCAGTCAGCATAGGTTTTGAAGTGAGAAGTTTTATGGAGCAGAACCAAAGCTGGCCCACAGCTCCCAATGACCCACAACAAAACACGACTATCAGACAAGCCTTTGCGAGTGGTAGTTGACCATTACTGCAGCCTTAGCAAATTCTGAGTTTCCAAATAATTTTCTGTCCCCGTCATTCTGTGGAAAAACTGTACTTGTCCCAGCCACGTCCGTACTGCTAAATCCTGCGACCAGTGATCCGTCCCCTCCTCACTGAGCCGTTGACTGTACCACCCTACTTCAAATGCTTTCATGTCTCGGAATCGAGAGACTCACTTTCTCTGTTTTCTTTCCACTTCACTAGCCCCTCTGTTCATCTTTTTCCCCAGCTCCTTCTCTTCTCCTTGAGATCTAAGTGTTGAAATTTTAGGACATGTCTCTTCTCCACCATTTTCTCCCTCAGTAATCTTATCTGTCTGTGTCCAGGATTCCAAAACCAATGTTTCTGGCCCCTATTTTTCCCAGAACTCCAGCTTGAGTATGTAATTTCTTACTCAGCATCTCTACTTGGGCCCCAAACAGTACTTACTCTGAATTACCTCCACCCACCACTCTTCTCCATTCCAGCTACTAGCACCGCCATCACCTCACACCTGGTTGCTTAGGCCGAAAAAGACTTGATATCACCTTGATCCCTCCCTTTCTCTCACACCCCATGCGGATGCTTCCAGGAGCCAGCACTTCCACCATCACCACTCTGATCTGATCCTAGAATAGTTCTCACCTGGACTCTCACAGTGGTGTCCAGTCTGGTCCCTCCTGTTTCTGCATCCGCCACCTTCACTACTGTCACACACTAAACAGCCAAAAGAGTTCATTGTTTTTCAAGGTAAACTAGATGCCATGAATGCCCTTGCTGAAAACCCTATGATGATTTTCCATAATTCTTCAGAGAAAAGCTAAAGCCCTCTTCACGATGCTAAGGCTCTGTGAGTGCTAGCCCCTGGCTGTCTTTTCAGCTTTGCCTTTTGTCACTTGCCCCCTTGCTCATCCACTCAAGTCAAACCAAACTTCTTGACATTCCTGAAACCTACCTCTGGGCCTTTGCACTTGCTGTTCCCTCTGCCTAGAACACAGTCTTTTCCTTAATGTCTTCAGACTGGCTTCCCCACTTCACTCAGTTTTGGCTTGAATGTCTTCTGTTCTGAACTATCCTGTTTAATGAGCTACCCAGTCTCTATTACACCTTATTCCCTGATCTATGTTCTTTCTAGCACTTAGCACTAATAAAAGACAGCATAGTTTAGTAGTTAAGAGCAGGCTCCCTGGCTTTAGCAGTTAACCTCTCTGTGCATCAATTTTCCCATCTGTGAAATGGAGATCAAAGTAACAGCACTTATCTTATAGAGCACTAACAAAGCTTACATGAGTTAATGCCTGAAAATGCTTACGTGGTGGGATGCAACGGTCGCTGGCTAATTTCATCTGACGTGGGAGTCTCTAAGTGTGCATTGTCTATTTTCCCCATAGAGTGGGAACTTCGTATTTCTGGCCCACTGCTGTATCCCAGCACATAGAACGTGCAGAAAATGGGCTGACAGAATTGTCCCTGCAAACTTGCCGTAGGATCTGCACTTCATTCTGTGCACTGTTTTTTAAAAATCACATTTTTTAATTGGATTTTATTTAGTCTGACTCAACCTGCCCCATCACAGTGTGACTGCATGATTACTTCAAGTTGATCTTTAATTGCTAACTTATCATTGAAAGTTTTCTCCCTCTTTCTGACAATGTTAAACATGACAAAATTGTAAAAACTGATCAAGATTCTTGACATGAAAATCATCATTCTCTAATTTGTCTGTATATGAAAGTTTCAGTCTTCATCTATTGGATGTACAGACAATCGATTGTTTCACCATTTGGGTTAACATTCTGTAACTTGGCTGGGGTCACTGAAAGTAAATGTCATACTTAAAATTATCACTCATGAACTCCTGAATCTTTTTGGACTTCCTAAATCCCAGCTGCAACCCAATCTATACAATTACTCACCACTTAACAATGTGGATATGTTCTGAGAAATGCATCGTTAGGCAATTTCATCATTGTGCAAACATCATAGTGTGCGCTTATACACACCTAGATGGCACAGCCCACTACACACCCAACCTATCGCTCCGGGGCTGGAACCTTGTACACAGCATATTACTGTACAACACAACACGAGATTAAATCAAGCACCAGAGAAAACGATGCAAACGAGACGCGGTAAACAGGAGATGTATGAGGCTGCTACCGGCGTGACACAGCCTACAGTTTTACAGCAACTATATTTTTATAAGTAGAAATAGTACGCTCTAAAATAACAATAAAAAGTATAGTATAGAAAGTACATGAACTAGTAACGTAGTCGTTTATTATTATTATCCAGTTTTATGTACTCTACATGAGAGTACGTGCTTCACTTGTATATGGCTGGCAGTGAAGTGGGTTTGTCTTCCCCAGCATCACCGTAAACACACGAGTAATGTGTGGCACTAGGACAGGATGATGGCTCTGATGTCACCAGGTGGTAGGATTTTTCAGCTCCATCATCATCTTATGGGGCCAGCATCATATACACAGTCTATCATTGACCAGGATATTACTATGTGGCACATGACTGTAATTACCAGTGATCCCTTATACAGCATTTAACATGCACAACAGCAATCTTCGCAAACCATTGATTTAATCTTTAGTACTACTCTAGAAGATAAGAAGCCCTTGTCAGCACACACATTTCACAGAGAGAAGGGGCCTGCCCCAGGCCATTTGAAGCAGGGTGCAGTGCCAGGACAGAAGAGCTGTTCATCACCACTACCCTCAGAGGGATGCTCCCCAGAGGAGCCTCCGTGTGCCTTGAGTTGTGTTCAAAGCAGCCAGGACCCGCTCTCTTCTGTGATGGAGCCACAGAACCAGGAGCTGGTCAATTCTGCAGGACCTCAGAAATTGCTCTGGCCACAGCCTGCTTGTCCGTATGACAAACCTGAGCATGGTAGCCGAGGTGGTGCTAGCCATTGTGACAGGTACCCCCCCTCCCAGTGGCCATGCAGGGACCCATGCTTCTTCCACCCATGGCTCCACTCTCTTCTGCATGTGGCTTCTAGGGCCACTGAAGAAGAGAGAAGAGCGAGGAAGTCATGTGTGAGAGGCTGTTGCCAGCCAGGCCTGGAAGTAGGACACATCACCGCCACCCTCCCCCCTCAGTCATGGGTCACCCTAACTTCAGAGAGGCTGGGAAGTGCAGTCCAGATGTTAACCCAAAGGAAGAGGACGTGCGACTGTGAACAGCTCACGTTGGCCACACCAGACAAGTCGTGTGACTTTCTCGAGCCCATCCCCCCACCCACAAGCAGCAGGCTGAGTGGCTGAGCTGGAACGCAGGACCTGGTTCTGGGTGGTAAGATCTTACTGACTGGCCTCACCTTTCTCGCCTGCTCTCCTCTGTGTGCTGGCCTTCATGATAATGTTTGCTATGCTTCTAAGTTTATGTTCTCCTTGACGTTTACCCCTGGGCTATGAAAACCAAAAATAAGGAAAAGGAAAAATTAGCTGTTAGTTTTCCAGGTGACAGAGCACCTGAGAGATTATTAGTAATAGAAAAGAGGAAGTTGTCCTTTTGGACGTGTCTGACATCCCACCTCCCTCCACCCCTCCCCCCAGCTGTAATCGACTCCAATGTTTCTCCTAATGGTCCCAGGTAATAGAATATTAGAACTGAAAGGACCTCAGAAATAGCTAAAACAGAGGGAAGAAGCTGCCACTCTTGTTCTTGGGTCACAGAACCTTGGGCAATGCCCCTGGGACTCTCAGCTAAAGCAGCAAGCACACTGCCTCGCACCAGGTTTTCATAATGATTGAATGTGATAATGCAGACAAACTACCCTGGGGCGCAGTAGGTTCTCAATCCATGCTAGTCGGCCTTGAGCCTGAATCAAGCTCACTGCTGTCGTGCAGTAGAATGTTCTGTGCCCTCTGACCAGGTCAGACTGATCTGGGGCCTATCCCAGGCACCAGATCTGTTAACGACGCAAGTGCTGCATACAGGAAGCCAGTCACCTGGGAGGTTCAGGAGCTGCCTGCTGGGAATGAGAGCAAAGGCCAGGCCAAAGCTGCCGCCGCACACTGTTGGTTATGCCAGAGCTAACAACATATCCGCCCACCACCCCCACAGTTCTTCCCTCTGTTCAACAGGCTCAAAGCCAGAAGCCACCCCCTACCCCCTGATCCCACCAAGCATCTCAAGTCCCACCGTGAAACCCACCCAATCACAGATAAATTCTCATTTGCTCTTCCTTTTCCTTGCTACATGACTGTGGACATTTAATAATAGCAGCTGTTATTTTTATTATTGAGTTCATTATTACTTGCAGGGCACACTAACTATGACCTCCCTCTGAGGGTCTTCACTGCCTCTGAAAACCCATACTGTCCACGACTGAGACACAGAGATGCCCTGTCTCATGAGGGAAGGGTGAGAGCCCTAACCCCCAGCGCTCCTGGACGTCAGCTCCAGCCAGGCTTAGGCACGCTCCCCCCAGCTGGCCCCTACAGCAGGGAAAGACGACGTAAAACAATTATGAGTTAGCTCTCCTGGTGGAGCCTCCAGGGTGCTCACAGCGAATGAGATCCCAGACCAGGAGAAATGGGGCCTGAGAGTCAGCGGTAGGATTATTGACTCTGCACCGGGACGAATGAAGTTCTAAGGGATGAGGAGGAAGAGAAGACGTCACGGAGCTCAGGCCCACGAGCCTGGTGCTGCCTGCGCTCACAGGATGAGACATTTCTGCACAGCCCCTGTGCCACAGGCTCCAGGATGCTGCAACGAGGGCAGCGCAGTCCAAGGCTCCGTGCCCTTCATGCCTGATTGCTTGCCCCGTCCTTGACCCACAGGCAGTGGCATGAGCTCTGTCGTGTGTTCCCGAGGTCCCTACCACTCATCTCACCACCCCTGAGATGTCATTGAGTTTTCGTTCAGATTCCCATAGCATTTGTACATACCCCTATCACTACCAAGAACACGTTATATTGTAACTGCCACCTCCTAGTCTCTGTCCACACTGGGGTCAGGGAGCAGGTCTTACTTGACACCAGTACTCAGCAGGTATTCGGTACGTGTTTGCTGACTAACAACCGGCATCTTTTCCCAGATACCTAAGCTGCTGACTCCCAACTCTCACTGGACATGGGATGCCATCTCTCCTCTGACTTCCAGGGACACCCAAGGCCAGTCTTCTCCTGGGCCAGCCTTGGCATGGAATGCCATTCTGGCATCAAGAACCTCCACTGCTCTTGAACTCTGCAAGTACCTTCCCTGGCCCTGCCTGGCCTCCCACTTCCACACCTCAGCTCTGTCTGGCAGGCTCCACCCTGCCATGTCCCCAGTCCACACAGCCTGGACGCAGGCAGCAGGGACCTGTTGGATAGGCATAGGGTCTGGCATGAGGAGGGCAGGCGTCCACCCCAAGTTCCCCAGCTCAGGAATAATGCCATCTATCAGAAATTACCTACCATTGCTGCTCCTCAGCTTGTTCAACTGCAAATGGGTGAAATGACGTCGAACTCAGAGCAGAAATCAGGAATGCAAGTGACGTGAAGGGACCTTGAAAAACCATGCTTGCTCAGTCAGCTCTGCCTCTGACCAGGGCAGAAGGCCTGAACGCATGCAGGCGGTTCACCCACCACAACGCGTGGGTGAGGCTGCCTCCCTGCGCTCCCTCCACCAGTGACACCTCCATCCGGGGGGACACGGTTGGCAGTACACCTCTGACACGGACCTCCTCCGACGGCAGAGATGCCCACAAGTGGGCTACGTGGACTGCAAAGGAAGGTGGAGGTGTTTCTTCGTCATCATCAAGTATGTAGAACAGCAAAATGGGAAGTGGCAGAGAGCAGAGACTGTCTGTGTTATTTCAAGCTTGTGATCACATCTCACATGCTCTGCTGAGCCAGGGAACAGAGCAGCCCTCAGAAAGCGGGTGCTCAGCGTGGGCAGAACTCCCGCCAGCCCCCCAGCAGCCCCGTCTCTGCTCCACTCGCTCCCAGGGCATCTGGCCTCCCCGGAGGGCACCCATTGCTGGCCTCCTGCTACACATCCATTCAGTTTGATATTTACTGAACACTTACTAAGGCCAAACAAGACCTTGACCCCATTTGATAGCCACAGAAAAGGAAGACCCACCCTCCCTGCACTCAATGGCCTCCCAGTCAGAAGCCATTGTTGAGAGTTCTTTGACCCAGCACTTCCAGTAGGTCACTCTCCTGCTCAAGAACATGCAATAGCTTCCTGTTTCCTTGGCATCAAGGACAAACTCCTCTGCTCAACTTTCAAGCACACAGCTGCAACCTAGGCCCACCGGATCTTGCTAACTGTAGCTTAAACCCTCCAGCCCTGCAGGCAAAATGTTGTCACTGTGCCAGGCCCTTCCTGTCTTCACTGGGCATGCTGAAACTTCCTACCTAAACCCTTGAGGACCTAGCTCAGATGCCGTGCACCCTGCGTGATCTCTGTCACTTCGAAACTCCAGTTCACTGAGAGTGAGCCACAGTCCTGCACCAAGTTCCCTAATTGCTTCAAGCAGTCTCCCTTTCTCTTTCTCTCATTAGATTATAAGGTCCTGAAGGGCAGAGACTATTCAATTAAGCTCAGTTTAACAACTATCTATTGAACACCTACCCTGCCCACTGCATTTGTTGGTGTGTTGACTGACAGGCTGCCCAGGCTCCCAGATCCTCCAGGCAGGTGCGCAGCTCCTATGACAGAAAGTGCAAGCTACAACCTCAGGCAAATCTTAGCAGTGTGCCTGGTCCCTTGATGACCTCAAGGCAACCCTGAAATTAGGTGAAAGTACAACCTAGCCTCAGAGCCACCTTGAGAAGTGGAAAGCCATTTCTTTTCCCCTGTAAGGCCAAGCATCCTGAAGGTTCTACCCGACACAGCAGGAACAGGTGTGATGATGCCACCTGACCTGTGGGGACCTCACTCCCCCAGGGAAACTGGAGCCCCAGCGTCTGTGTCTCCCTCTGGGCAGGAGGATGAGCCCCCCTGGTAGGGGCGGTAGCCTTGTCCACTGCCTCCCCTTCCTCCACCCCCTTGAAGCAGCTGCGGATCCACCATTTTTCAGGATAGAAGCCTCCAGTGCTACCTGCTGTTGGTTCTCTGCATTTCCTCTCAACACCCTACCCCCACCCCTTCCTTCCTACCTTCCTTCCAGAGGGAGAGAGGGGGGCGCTGGATTCCCGCTGCTCACTAGTTTGCATGTCTGACTATTGCCATCTAGTGGCTTCGTGGCATAAAACGAACTCCCTCTAACTCCCACAAAAGTCTCTTTTCTCCTTTCTTTGAAGGGGGGGTGGAGGGAAGAGCTTGCCTTTTCAAGCTCAAGAGGTCTATAAAACTACAAAGACTTCCAGGAGCTCCAGTATTCTCAGGAAAGTGCTTGCACACCTGCCAACCCGTGGAGTTGGGATTGGAGCCCTCCCTGGGGTGGTAGCCTGAGCAGAAGGCTTTCTCCGGGCTAACTGAGGGGTTGAGAAACAGGGAGAGAGGAAGGGGAGGGATGGGCGGTGATCACGGACCCTGAGTTCTGAGCCTCGCGAGGCAGGATGAGGTGCACAATTGCCAGGCTCCTGGGGCTGGGGAGTTGGGGCAGCGCAAGACATGCTCAACCCCTTAGCAACTGGATTACCTGCAAGATCCGAGAAGAGCAATTTGAACCTTCACTGGGGCTGCGTCTCCACCCTCACCTGGTGCTTGGTGAGTGTCTTGTTCTCCAAGTGCACATTGCTGGCTTCACAGCGACACTGGACACCTGTGGGTCTGACCTGCTTCTGGAGGTGGCACATCCTCTTTCTTACTGACATCCCTCCACCCACCATCTTTCTGTCACCAAAGCAGCTCTCAGTGAACAAAACATCCACCTGGAGTGCGAGCAAGGTGGACAAGACCCCGGGCAGTCCCCGGGCCATGCTGGCATCGGCTCCTCGCCGCTGGTCCCTTCTCCTCATGCCCACCGTTCTAAGCTCTCCTTTCCCCACCCCTGCCTTTAAGCCTCCTTGCTCCATTGGAAGAAACATCTTCTTGCTGGAGGAAATGAAAATAAAAATACAACCAGGCAGGGTGGTACCCCTTGCCTCTTCCCCTGAAAAAGGCGGCCTGCAGGTCCCCACGCCCGGCCCAGGAGGCACAGGCAGGCCTTCAGTGGGACCCGCTGAGGTGATGAGGGCTATTAAGCATATTCATTATTGACTATTTCACATTAGATTCCATTTTTTCCCCTTTGATGCCAACACAACTAATAAAAATGCACTTTATCTTCTTGGATTTATGGGCTCATAAAGCTGCTTTCATGTTCCTCAGGGAATTGGGATTAAAGGAGAATTAAACATCTCAGTGAAAGCCCCTCAGGTAACGGGGGAGGGGAGGTGCCCATAGGGGTGGGGGAGGAGGAGTGATTCAAGGACAAGAAATAAACTGAAGTAAAAACCTGGCAAAAATATGGCTTTAATATATTGTAAAAGAATAAAAACCTCATAAAAAGTTATCACCAGATATGAGGAGTTCGTAATGCCGCCCATTGTGGATTCTGGGAGGAACTTTCTGGGAGATGAGTCATTAAGTAAAAGCCAGCCCAGAGCCCGAAGCGGGAGACTGGAAGGGGCTGCATGCAAGGGTGGCCAGAGGAGCTGCCGCCCAGAGGCTGGGGGCTAGCCACCTCAGTCCTGGGACGGGGGACAGTCTAGTCTTCCTGCCGGCCTCAGCGAGAGATGGCTGTACCCAGTGTCTGCGGAGTCCTGGAGTTTGCCAATCAGCCACGAGACTCCGGATGAATTGCTGAATCTCTGTTTCCTTCTCTGAAGGCAGGCAGGGACAAAAACCCTGGCTGCCTTCTTCCCAAAGTCATTGCAAGAACCTAACAGAACAGGGCAAGGCATGGAGATTTCCTTGATTCAATCCAGAAATTTAGAAGTTATTCTTGTTTTCCCTTTTCCTTCATCCCCAAATCCAGGCCATCACCAATCTTGCCATTTCTACCTCAAAAATCTCTGCATTTTGCTCTGGCTGGTGTGACTGAGTGGATTGAGCACTGGCCTGCAAACCAGAAGGTCCCTGGTTCGATTCCCAGTCAGGGCACATGCCTGGTTTGCAGGCCAGGTCCCCAGTGGGGGACATGTGAGCAGCAACCGCACACTGATGTTTCTCTCCCTCTCTTTCTCCCTCCCTTCCCCTCTGTCTAAAAATAAATAAATAAAATCTTTTTTTTTTTTAAATCTCTGCTTTTCCTTTTCTCCATCTCCAGCTCCCAGGGGCATGCCACTGTCCCTTCCCATCTGGACTGCGGCCATGCCTTCCTGGTTAACATCTTCCAAATCCATTCTCCACACAGCAGCTGGAATGAGCTTGTGAAAACACTCAGTAAATCGTATGGCCTTCTCTACTTAAAACTCTTCACGGGCTTCTCATTGACTTAAGTTCAGAATCCTTAGCCAGGTCCAGAGGCCCAATCTAGCCAGGCCTGTGTTTCCAAACTCATTCCTCATACCCAGGTCTCCTTTCTGTCCCTCCACCACCCTGAGCTTGTCCGGCCTCTGGGCCGGGTCTTTGTGTAGAGCTCTCCCTCACTCTTTCCGTGGTCGCCCACTTCTATGGGTTCATCTCAACTCAATTGTCACTTAGATTTCCCAAAAGTGAGCCACCTGTGTTCTGACTCTGTGCTTTTCCTACGTCACCACCGAGGTGCAACTGACACCACAATTTGAGTGATATAAGTACCTGTGTATTTAAATGTCACACTGACTCTCCACTAAACTGTATACTCCTTGAGGGCAAAGCGTATACCTGTTTGGAGGCCAGTTTGGCTGAAGATAGTAAGAGGGAGTGTGGTAAGAAACCAGGCCAGCTCTTGCAGGGCCTGCTGGGTCATGATAAAGATTTTTTTACTTTATCCTACATGCAAAGGGAAGCTGTTAAGATCTTCTAAGCAGTGGCTGTGAGGTGTTTTCAAGCAAACATAGAAATGGGGGACGCAGTTAGAGGGCTTTCGCAGCTGGTGAGAGGCCCTGGCGGTGATGCTGTTGGAGAGCAGTGTCCCCTTGGAGAGTGAATCCGCGTGTGTCGGGACCACCTTGGGTGTAATATTTTCTCTGTCTCACATAGTGAAGGTGTAATAAAGAAGATCCAGCCACTTTTATTTCCCTGATACACATCAGTGTTTGCAGACACCTGTAACAATTCTTCCTAATGACCCCCCTTATTCATCGTGGAGGGTTTTATGTTCCTTTTCTTGTGCTGAAGAAGAATTATTAGTGATCCAAAGTACCTTGATAACTAGTAGGCGCATCTCCCCTTTCTGTTGATGGCAGCTTTGGTCTAAGTGGTTTTGGAATTCCCCAACACACTTCCATGCACTTGAATCTGGTTTTAATCACAATCCTTAAAAGGGCTGTGTTGCCCCACAGTGCTGCTCTGTGGAGGCTGAGGGTGGGGGCTCAGGAGCCAGAGGCCTGGGACAATTCATGAGGAAAGAGGACAGATTGATTCAGAGAAGAGACCAGGCTCCAGGAACCAGCTCAGGCCCTGAGAGCCAGTGGTTCGAGACAAATGGCACCCCAGCCTCCCAGAGTCAAGCAGATCCCGCTCTTCTGGGGCTTCCATTCATCCAGCACCATCATCAAGGACCTACTACGTGTCAGATGCTGTCAGGTGCCAACAACAGGATGATAAATGACAAAGAAAGCACCCTCGTGGATGAAATGCTTTGAAAGGCTGAAAACCGTGTGCAAGCAGGGGGCATGGTGGCACAAGGGAAACAGAGAAGATCTCAGCATCTCAGACCAGGGACTCAGGTCTCCAGAGAACGCTCATCTGTGAGCCTCTAACTGCTCCCTTCCCTTGTCCTCGTCCCCTCACGGAGAGATCACGGTTTGAGGAAATTTTCCTGGCAATCAGCTCACATGTGATTTATGAGTTTATGCTTCTCAGAGACATCTAAACATCGGGGCATAGATCTCAGTAATTAATCCTAGGAGGTCCCTAATGACAGTGGAGACTGTGCTGTGTGGAAGTTGCTTCAATACTAAACAGCTTGTGTTATCTAACAAACGAGAACATTTCACACCCAATAAATGTCACTTTGATAAGTGCTACTAGAGGTCGTAAATCTGACAAAACACACACATGCACTTGCCCTTCCCGGCTCCTCTCTCCAGGTCCTCTCACTCCCGGCGCTTTAGGGAGTCCACCTCTGGCCCTGCGGTTGCTGCGAGGCTGTGCGTGGGGAGACGCACAGCCAGCCTCTCCATGGCACCTGCGCCACGGCACCTGCATGCATGTGGAAGCTTTGCAGTTGCCTGGCAAATGTGGGTCATTTTAAGTGCAAAAGTGGATAATTCAAACAT
This sequence comes from Anoura caudifer, assembly GCA_004027475.1. Taxonomy (NCBI): domain Eukaryota; kingdom Metazoa; phylum Chordata; class Mammalia; order Chiroptera; family Phyllostomidae; genus Anoura; species Anoura caudifer. The sequence goes on along the minus strand of PVKU01004291.1, from coordinate 40,075 downwards.
AAATCAAGCAAAGCAAAACCAGACAAAAGCTCATGTCCCTGCTTTCTTCTCCATTCTCTTATTCAGGACACATCCAAGACTGTTGGGAGTTGGCTAAAATGATAAAAATCGCCCCCGCTCATCATCAGAAAGTGTTTCAATGTGTTACACTGAACCGAGGAAACTGCAAAGATCCTGCCTTCCCCTCTGGGCTAACAGGGGATCTGTGCTCTTCGATGTACAGAGAGGACGAAACTCTTTCATGCCCCTGCCTCTCAGCCCCACAAATCAGCCCAGGTGAACACAGAAGGACAGAGAGCCCTGGGTCCCATCACTCTGCAAGGAAGGCAGCAGCCAAGTGGGACGTATACAGAGCAAAAGTGCTGAAAGAGAAGGGTCCTGTATGATTCTAACTATACGACAATCTGGCAAAAGCAAAGCTGTGGAGACAGTGAGAGGACCTGACTGGTGGCTGCCAGGGGCTTAAGGGGAGGCAGGGACAAAGAGGGGAAGCCAGGGGCTGCCAGGCAGTGGGACTCCTCCGAGCCATGTGAGCCATTTGTCAAAACTCCCAGAATGTATATCTCGAAGACTGGGCCCTAATGTCAACTGTGGACCTCGGTTAATAATTATATTCACTTGTATTACTTATATGTTAACACTTATAAATATTAAGCATATCAATATCAACTCATCAGTTGTAGCAAATGCACCACACTAATATCAGGTGCTAATAATAAAGGAAATTTGGGAGCAGAAGTAAAGGGATCTATGGAAACTTTCTCTACTTTTCTGCTCAATTTTTCTGTAAACCCAACACTGCTCTAAAACTAAGTGGTACTGATTTAAAGAGAGAGAGGCTACCTGTGGCTCACTGGGCTCAGGACCATGAGACTGCTTGACAGTGCTCGGCGCTCGCCTTCAGCAAACACTGTCCTCGATAAGCGCAGGATGGCATGGTCACACCAAGCTCAGGGTGACCAGGATGACAGCCGATGGGGGGCGGCCCAGATGGCCCTCAGGTGGCTTTAGGAAGCTCGTCTTCCAACCCACTGACCACTTCATAATTGCCTCCCCTGCTTGCATCTCCTACACCTTATGGGCTGTATCCCCTGCTGGTTAACCGCTGTATCCCTAGGGCCTGGAGCTGTTGTGCCTAGAACATAGTAGATACTTGATAAATAATTGTAGAATCAATTTAAAAACTGAATAAGCACATATCCACCTATTCATTAAATATCTCTCTGGTTCCTCTGAGTCGCCACCCCAGGAGGAGTGGAGAAAGTGAATGCTTATAAAACATGGTCTCTACCTGTAAGGCGTGTCCAGTCTATTGGAGGGAAATCATCTGATTTATAAATTACAGTTCTAGGCAGTGTGTGGTAATCGTTCCAGGGGTCAGAGGCTAGTTCCATTTGCCCAGTGTTGTGTGTGATATGCCTGTGATCACATACTGCATCTGGTACAGTGCCTGGCAAAGGGGGGTTCCACAGATGTTCAGCAACTCCCCTTTCTAAAAAATGCCTAGCAGCAAAGTGATGATCAAACTCTCTGCTCCTCTATTTTCATTGCAGAATCCCACCATCTGATGCTGCCTATGGGCCTCTTGGTCTTACCCTTGATAAATAACAGCAATCTTTTTTAATCGTAAAGTCTTACAGTTTACAAATATAAGGTGCTTTCATACATGCACACACATTTGGTACTCTCAGCCCTGGATATTAAGGCTGATAGGAAACAGCCTATTTGGGATCCAGAACAAGTTCAAGAGGAGGAGGAGAAGAATCAGGTTTGCAGGCAACGGGGGGCTGAGTGCTTCATGCAGTAACCTCGTCTCCTCCTCTCGAAGAGATGTTGGAGCTGCTGAAGAAGAAACTGAATACCTGAGGGATCATGACCCTGTACCCCTAAAACCTGTATAATTTTTTAGCTAATGTCACCCCGATAAATACAATAAATTTTTTTAAAAAGAAACAGGAGAATTAAAAAAAGCAGTCAAAATGTATTTCCTCACAGTTCTGGAGGCTGGAGGTCCAGGATCAGGGTTCCAGCATGGTCAAGTTTCATCGTGAGGCCCTGCCGAGAGCCAAATGTGTGTCTTCCCCTCAATTCACACGTTCAAACCCTGATCTCCAACGTGATATTTGACGTCAGGGTCTTTGGGAGGTAATGAGGTCAGAGGGTGAAGGCCTCATAATGACTTTAGTGTCCTTATAAGAAGAGACACGGGAGAGCTTGCCTCCTTTCTGTCTGCTCACTGCTGCGTAAGGACGCAAGGAGGAGGCAGTCTGCCCGAACCCTGACCTCAGACCTCCGACCTCCAGAACGGTGAGCCATCAGTTGCTGTGGTGGAGGCTGCTCCATTGATGTTCTTTTCAGTATAGCAACCCAGAGGGCCTGCAGCAGGACTCCACCCTCTCGACTTCATCCAAACTATCACCTCCCCAAAGCCCCGTTCCAAACACCACCCCGTTAAGGGGGTTAGGGCTCCAATAGGTGAATTTTGAGGGGACACTAGTCAGTGCCTGAGACCTTCCCTTAGTTTAATCTCCAGATCCCTTACTGCAAAACTGGGCCATTTTCTTTTCTTTTGTGGAGCCAAGAATAGCCACGTAAGCCAGGCTTAATGTCACCCCTCAGAGCTGGGCTTACATCCTGACTCATTAGGTATTTTCAGTCTTAGAGGAAGAATCAACTCAGGTTATTAGCAGGGGGAGACAATCGCCTTTTATTTCTTTCCTCCTTGTTTATTCTAAAAGGGAAGAGTAATGAGTTAGCTTCTATTGTCAGAATAACAACGAGGGCATTCTCTGGCAGTCAGTTCATAAGGAAATTTGTCTTGTAATTGGAGCTTCAGAGGTTCACCCCACATTGACGGCAGCCACAGTATAAATTAGGCTCCTCTCCACATTTACAAATATTATCGTCATTATTGCAGCGAGTAGGAATGCAGTCTGGCCAACTTCTTCATTTAAACTCAGCCATCAAAGGGGCTCCCGGACCCCAGGGAGAGAGCAGGCCCTGGGGTCCTGCAGCTGCACGTGAAATAGGGCTGTGGGAGGCCCAGAGAGCACCCGCTGCCTTAGCTCGGCTGGGATAGGCTTCCCCACGAACCTGCGAGGGCCTGGCCCTGCGCCTCCTGCCGGTAGTTCCTGGACCACCTCTGCCTGCTCCAGGCTTCCTCAGAGATGAGGGACATGCCCCGCCCAGCCGCTGCTCTCCCTCCGCAGAAGAGCTGGAGCGCAGCACTATGCTCACTATCTCTCCAGTCCCAGGCCTTGGCTCCCTCAGCCCCCAAAGTTGCCAGCCCCTTCCTTTCTTTCCAGTCCCAGTGACCCCTGCAAGGGGAGCTGAGGTTCTGAGGCACCAGAAGCAGGTCTGTCTTGCCAACCAAGGACGCTGGCTCAGATGGCCTTGGGCCTCAGCCATGGTCTGGAAAAAAAAAAAAAAAAAATCTGTTGGCACCAAGAAACAAAAAATTCTCCCAGAGAAAAGACATGTGACCAGAAATCCTGTCGTAATCCCAGCAGAGCCCACTGGTCCTAAGGCAACCAGGCAAGAAGCACTCCTCCTGGCCCGTGAGTGCTAGAAAGGAACAGAGATCATCTTGTCTGAATCCCGCCTTCCAGAGAGATGGGTCTCAGGGAAGAACAGGCCACACTCTCCAGGGCGCTTGGCCTAGATGTGTCCCCTGAGGTTCACAAAGCCACAGAGGCCAGGCCAGGCAGAGCCGGACATGCTGCCCACACGCATAACCGGAGCACCCCCAGACCAGGGAGAACCCAGTCTGCTGCCTCCCTCTACAGAGCATCTGCCTTCCTTCCCTGCTCCTGCTTGCTAATGGAAGCTGGGATGGGGGTTGGGGAATCAGCTTCCATGGACTTTCCTTAGGAGGTGAAATTGCTTTCAGATTTGGCTCTCTTGAGCATAACTGACACTTGCACTAACTTGATTTTAGTGTGAGGCTTGGAAGGAACTAGAGAAAATGCAAGAAACTAGGTCTTTCCAGAGTCCCTGACCTCTCTCTCTGTTTCCACATGGGACTGGTTTTGGCTTCATATTGTCCTCTAACCCATTCCAAGCAGCTTAAGCCCCACGCAGGCCGCTGTGACATTCTTACTCACAGGGGCACCTCGGGCTCCACTGTTCACCTGTGGAGGGAAGGAGGCACTTCCTGTTCTGTGTCCCAGCCTGTTGTTCGTCTGCATGTGATTGGTGAAGTCCCTACTTTGTTAATAGTTTCAGCATCCTCTGCATTTCCAGCCTGGGTGAGCGAATAAAGGTGGGCAAGGGCAAGTCCCGGGCTGATGCAAACGGAAACTGAAATATGCTAGGCTGAAAGATTCGGGAAGAACATAGAAAGACCTGCTGCAGAAATGGAGGCAGTGCTGCTCCGTCTGGAATGCTGCTATTTCTTTGCCCAGGTGAAACCACATGTGTGCATTTCATTGCTGGCTCATGGAATCACCCCCATGATAATAATCAAAAGGGCCGTGTGATAACCATTGCTAACATTACCGAGCACTTACCAGGTGGCAGCAACAGCTGAGTGCTTTATGTGCAGTATTTCCTTCAGTTCTTCCAGCAACCCTATCCTCAAGGTGCCGCTATTCTGTCCATTTCACAGATGAGCTCACTGAGGCTTGGAGATTTTGAGAAACTTGGTCTTGCTCACCAAGCTAACGATGAGTGGTAGGTCCAGGACTGGAGAATCCAAGTTATCCTGACAAGAGGGGCTATACCCTGGCTCGCTGCTCTGCGTCTGTCTGCCTGCTCTAAGTAAATCTCCAGCTGGCGTGCTGGGAGCAAAGGCTGCGGAAGACGTCTCGGGTCCAGGAGAGGAAGCACAAGCCACCGTGAAGCAGCAAATCAAAGAGACATGCTATCCTGTCACTCAGCTCCAAGCTTTGGGCTCTGGCTCTATCTTGTCCTCTCTACTACTTTCCATGTCAATGAAAGGGGCTGGTGGGAGGGTCTCCCTCTGTCTGTCCCTAGTAGTTCCCATTTCTGGTGACACTGGAGGATGTAATAAGAGTGATTGTGGAGTGGCCATCCCCTCATTACTGCCCCAGTGCCTGTCATTCAGCCACATGTCATGAATAAGAATTCTAACCTAAAATGAGCAATGCAGAACAGAAAAAGTTTCTCCTACTTCACATATTTAAAAATATTAACATGAGCAAGCTTTTGGGTAATAGGGATTCTTGTCTTTCACACTTGTAGTCGATTTATTTTGCATTGCGCCAGCAGTGGGAGATCACAGTGGGAGGACAAGGCGGGAGCGGGGAGCCCACTCCTGGGTCTGATGACTCCACGTGGATCTCACGGTTCCCCTGACATCAGAGGAGATCTGCTGGCATGAAGAGCCTGAGAAAATACACTTCACTGGCCAGGACCTCTTCACCTTCTGGGCACACATCCTGACAGTCCCACGAGATTGGCACCCCACTGGTTGCCCAGGATACAGGCAGCTGACTAAACAGTTCACGGTAGCAACACAAGGACTTCATAATGACACACAAACTGGACAGGGGAGCTCCCCAGTGCACAGGTCGCAAATGATTGCCATTTTCAGTGCCTCCGAGAAGCCCCCAGAAGATGGAACATCCGATGACCTGATTTCCCAGCTCGTGAGCTGAGTGTTTGAAACTGGGTTTGAGAGGTAAATGGGGACCGGTGGCCTCTGGGCCGAAGGCCAGTGTTTCCCACCTACGATGGTCATAGCCACGGGCATGTGTCTAGATCACCATAGAATCACTGGTCTGTTGACTTTGCCAGCAAGTCAGATAAGCTTCCTTTGTCGGGTTTAATGGGGACACCGTGATCTCCCATCCTCAGAGGGAAAGGGTCTCATAAGGTGGCAAAGCATGATCACGAAGTCTGTGAAGTCCTGGGAGTAAACGAGACCAGCCAGGATACAAAGGACGGGACCCCAGGCTGCACCTTAGAGATGCACCCAAGGGAGGTTCCCCCAGGGACCAAAAGTGACTCACAGTTCTCAGAATCAAAACATTGTCTCATGATAGCAAAGTCTGGTACTGCTGGGCGAGAAGGCAGCGTTGGGCAGAACGGAGAACTGAGGCAAGTGAAAAGAAGGCTGAGCTTGATCTTTGAGAGACACGATGCTGACTTCAAGTCCTGATCCTACTGTTTATGCCCTGAACAGTTTTGCATCGCATGTTTCTTATGGAAACCAGGGATCACCATGGTTTCCCCATGTGGACCCGTGGATCCCTCGATCAGCATGGACACCCCTGGACTTGAATGAGGAAGTAACACACACGTGAAGATGAAGTACCTGCACCTTTGCAGGTTTATTCAGCAAGTCATTCAGTGAACACCTGCCGTGCACGTGCTGAGGGTCAGGAACCAAGGGGACCACGATCCAAGCAGACATGGGCCCTCAGGGCACTCACAGTCCAGAGAAATTCAGTAAGAGTATTTTTCATCCTCAGAGTTCAAAGATTCTGAATTGTTTCTGGCTGGGCTGGATGGCCCCACACCCAAGTGTGACATGGAGAACAACTTGCTGTCATTTTCCGGGTGTTCCAGGGTTGGTCCCTCTGGTGTCCCCAGACCCCAGTGGTGCCGCCACCCCAGGCCTCCCACTGTGCAGCAGTGCCTGCATTTTCGGACCACCACCTGGCCCAGGTGCCGACATCTCTCACTGACCCCACCCCCCGTCCTCAAAGCCTTGCCAGCTCATGGACAAATCTGCTTATACTGCAGCCTTCACGAGGCAGAGAATTTTGTCAAACGTATTCACTGCTATTTCCCTGGTACCTAGTTCTTGGCATAACATATGCACATGATGAATGCTGACATCACTGAATGCCCTGTCCACGTCAACACATTAGCCAGCTGAGCACCCAGAGAAATCCCCCACCAACAAGGGACTGGGTGAGCTGAACAGCTGCCATTACGGGGATCAGTCTATCCTCAGAGGAGGTGCTTTGAAAGGGGGGCCACTCCACCCATGCTGCTCACAGCTGCTGTTCCACCTGAGCAAAACGCTTGTCCGTGCACCTGGGCTGAGCCAGCCATGAGGCCAGTGAAGCAGCACCCAGTGAGAGAGTTTGAAGGCTGGGTTTTGACTGCCCATGGTTGCCTCTCCCTATTTCTCCACCTTGCTTCACTTAGCAAAACAAGCACAACAAAACAGTCTGTGGCAGGGATAAGAGTCTGTGAGACCCCGGAATGTGTCCCCTGCCTTCTGCTTACCTCTCAGAAGACAGGGACGTCACTCTCCTGGACAGTGAGCACTTCCTCTGCAGGAGGGTGCAGGGGGATCAGGCTGGGGAGCAGGAGCAAGACTAACCAACCATCTGACACATGGGGTAGAAGTCCGGCTCAGCGTCTGACCAGCCGTGTGACCCAGAGCCATGCACAACCACCTGGGTCTGTCTCCTCACACGTAAGGAACGGGCAAAGGGTCACTTCAAGAATGAACCGAGCATGACTGACAGTGAAGATGTGGCCTGCTAGCTGCAATGACATGGGCTCCCTCAGAGTGTGCCACCCACCCACACGTCAGGACAATTGAAGGTGTCCTCTTGGAGGGTAATCTGTAACTACGATTACTTACAAACTTATCTCTCCGCTGTATGAGTCTTTTCCATGTTGTAAGGCCAATAAAATACAGGAGCCAAGATGGTCATATTTTTGTCTGGCATAAAAGAGGTAATCCATAAATACATTAAGAACATTAAGAATGAAATGACCAAATAAGTGAACAGATGCTTTGCAGTACCTTTCTAATTTCCCCCTCTCATTGCTCCTTCATGCAGATCTCTATACCCGGAGACCCTGTCTCCTTATTGTCCCATGTTCATACCTGGTCCAAGGCCACCTCTGTGATTTTATTTCTTCTGAACCAAACAACAAATATCTACTATGCACCTATGTTGTGTTCAGGGGGCCCGTAGGGAATAAATAATACAAATAATAAAATGGAGCCCTGGCTGGGTAGCCCAGTTGGTGAGAGCATCTTCCTGATACACCGAGATTGCAGGTTCAATCCCCTGTCAGGACACATACAAGAATCAACCAATGAATGCATAAATAAGTGAAACAACAAAATTGATGTCTCTCTCTCTTCCCCTCCCTTTCTCTCTCTTTCTCTTCTAAAATCAATAAATGGAAAAATAAATAAATAAAACAAAATGTGGTTTATTCCCCAAGGAACTTATAATTTGGCTGAGGTGGGGAATGCCAAAAGAACAAGGCACACAGGAAGCATTAGAGGCAGAGAACTGAGGTGAACAGAGGTTTCTCGAAGGTTGTGGTATTTGAGCTGAATCCGGGAAGATGTATGACCTGAGGCTTCCCAAGCAAATGCCACTTAAAATGAGGCTTTCTTTCTTTGGTCATCTAATTGTCCCTAAAATAGTTGAAGTCTGTTGGCTTTAAATATAAAGCTGGGTGTGCAACTCAGTGATAATATACCAGTTTGAATTTAGAAATCATGGCAGACTCCACTAATTGCCTGCCCAATATCTATTCTTGCTTTCTTCCTTACTGTCAGAAACCCAGTCCTGTTTGGGGGTGGCAATGTGCCCAGGAATACATATTCAATTTTCCACACTTCCTCCCAGTCAAGGGAGTCCATGTGACCTAGTTAGGGACAATGAGATGAAGTTAACTGGCCTTTTAGGTAGTGATAATATTCAAAGTAAATAACAAGCCCTTGCTGAGCAGCTCAGTTGTTTGGAGCATCGCCCTATACACCAAAATGTTGTGGGTTTGATTCCCAGTCAAGGCAATTACCTAGGTTGCAGGTTCGATCCCCAGTCAGGGAGTGAACGAGAGGCAACCGATCAATGCTTCTCTCCCACGTTGAGGTTTCTCTCTCTCTCACTCCTTCTCTTCCTCTTTCTCTAAAAATCAATAAACATACCCTCTGGTGAGGATTAAAACAAAAACAACAACAACAAAAAAAAGTAAATGGTAAACAATGATAAAGGATACCTGGTGTAAACTGCTGGTAAATACAGCTTTGTTTTCAGGAAAGTTCCTTCAAAGGAATAGGTTCAGTGTCGTGTGCTTCACCACTTGCCCCTTTCCCTTCTTCCTGCCTGGAGCATGACACAGCAGCCACCTCAAGACGCCAAAGAGGAAAGCCAAAGAGCTAAAGGTAATAGAGGTAAAGGCACTGATGGTGATAGGGCAGGAAGAGGAAGAAGTCTAGTTTTCCGTGGCTTTCTTCACCAGCTGCGTCTAAGGACTGCCTATTTCCAGAGCATGTTACATTCGATAAATTAACCCCTTATTTCTTTAAGCCACTCTTAGTTACAATTTCTGTTGCTGGCACCTGAATGAAATCCGAACTGATACAGGCCTCAGGCCATATGTAAAGAGTGCAATTGGCTTGTAATCTAAAAAGGATTTGAGGTTTGCATGTGCCTGGCAAAGCCTGTGTTGTCTAAGTAAGAGTATCACCCAGGTGACCACAAAATAGATGACCCAATAGGGCCCAGCACACACCTAGTCTGTGCTGTTACTCCTGCAAATTCTTGGTCCCATCGATGTGTGCCACCCCGTCCCAAGAAGACAAGGAAGAATGTCATTCCACTGGTGAGCTGCAGGTTGTCAGAATACATATCTCTTCTCTACTTGCAGCGTGTGCCAGACCCTGCCCAGAACAGTGAGAACTTGTGACTCTGAACTTTCTGCTGTGGCTACAAACCTTCTGTTTTCTTCTCCACTGGGTCTTAGGAGGCCAGGAGGTGGCTTGCTTTAACTTGCTGGTGTTCTTCCCATTTGTTGTGCATCTGGTGTCTCTGTGGAAAGACCCACTCAGAGATAAACCAACCTAGTCAGAGAGTCAGCTCTGGAACTGGAAGTTGGATCTCAGTTCAACTCATACTCAGGGGAGCAGCTCAGGTGGCTGAGAGAAGGAAAGGCTTTTGAGGTACAGTAGCTAATGGCACACAAGCAGGGAAAGATTCTGTCCGTGTTTGGGACCTTCAGTGTAACAGTGTCACCAGGGTAAAAGGACATTTATGGGACATTTGCAAAAAAAGCTGGGAAGGTACACTAGGACCAGACTGTTGGATTCTGGGCTAAAAAGACTGGGCCTTATCACACAATAATGAAACATGTTAAAATTGCAGAATTCTTTTGAAGGTTCACAATGCTGTCCCCTACTTAAGGCTACCTGATTCTCACACAGCCTCTGAGCCACATGACACTGTTTTCTCTTGTCTTCATTCTAGGGAAAGGCACTAGATGTGTGAAATGAGTTGTCCAACGATCCTCAACTAGAAAGAGTAGATTGAGACTCAAAACCAGGTTTTCAGCTTCTTAATAAGGGTTTTTATTTTTCACTCTGCCCTGCTGAGAATGGGAATGACGAGGCTTTTGTAATCAGGCATTCATGCAGACAGCAAGAGGTAAGTGAGGAGGAAGTGGGACCAGCAGGGCAATTTTGTAATAGTTCAGTGTTGGTTGAAAGGGTTTGGATCTAACTTGCGTCAAGAATGCAGGGAAAGAGAGGGAAGAAGAAAAGAGTTCCGGTGAGGAGGAATCAGCAACACAGGAGAAGTTCTCTTACTCAACTTCTACTCAACCAGTTTTCCAGATGGGCCTGTGCTCTTCTCTTCCAGAAGATAGAAGGGCTGATGCCCATGGGAGAGTGAATGCTTGTGATGGGCAGGAACCAGTCCTGTCCACCAGCTGGGTTTGCTCCTAATCTTGTTTAGTTCAGTTATTCGTGTTACTGTAACAACATGACTTAATTAAATATTACAAACATTGCTATGTGAGCCAAGTCTGATGCTTCAAGAATAGTCAATAAAGATGAGTCACTAAAATGAACTCCAGATTCCTTTGCCAAGTCTCTAGTGTTCGCGCTGCTTTTAAGAAACCTGAAAATCTTAGATCATTCATTAAGGACACGGTTTATGCAAAATACATTGTCATAGAATTCCAACCAGCAGACTCATGCTCAAAGAAAGGTCTTGACCCTACATCAGAAGATTGGCTTTCTTTCACTAAAATAAAATGTTTCAAGTATTTAAGTAGCATTTCTCCATTTTAATTGAGTCTTTTTTTCCATTAAATGGCTATCAAGGCTGGTCCTGTGGGATGAGAGGGCTCCCTCTGTGGCAAGAACCCCAGAAAGCTGAGCAGACCCTGGGGGTTCAGCTCACCCAGGTGTTCTCTAACTTCCTGTGTACCCGAACCACCCAAGGGTTTGGGAAGCACAAATTACCAGGCCTCAACCAAGATTTCTGACTCAGCAGTTCTAAGTGAGGCCTGAGGATTTGCTTTCCCAGTACATTTTCAGGGGAAGCTGATGTTGCTGGGCCAGGGACCACACTTTGGGAACCACCAAAGCCATCCATCGCTGAGGAAGCGCTAAGGCTTAGGGGTGCGAGGGGAGTTCCCTCAAGCTCACACATGGGGTGGCATAACTGGAAAGCTAAGACCAGCATCCAGGTTTCCTGAACGTCAACACACAGGCTCCCCATTACCCCTGCTACCAGAGTGAAAAGTATAATATTTGTGACAGATTTACAGGTGGCCACAATTTCTTTCACACCCTTTCCCTGCACAGGCAGCACTGACGCCCGCTGTGGTACCCTGAGCGGGTTCTGTCATTGCATTTCCGGTACCACGTGGTAGAAGCAGCACTGCACCTGGGTCCAGACCTAGTCTGAAGGCAGTGGTGGCTTCTGCTTACTGTTGCTGGAACTCCCACTCTGGAAGTTCTGACCACATTGAGGCCACCATGCTGGAGTGGCCATGTGCACACACTCTGGTCAACAGTTCTGAGTGAGCGCAGCCTTGCAGCCACCCCCAGGAAGACAGAAGAGTGCACCACCTCTACTCTCTAGACCTGCCAACATGCTGACAAGTGCCCGCCTCCGATGCCGCAGGAAACACAATGATCGCTCAGCCCAGATTGCTGACCCACACAATCATGAGGTATATTAAAGTGGCTGTTGTTTTAAGCCACTAAGTTCTGGGGTATTTTGTTATACAGCCCTGGATAATTGGAACAATCCTAAAAAGACAGGAGCTGTGAGGACCCAGGGTTCTATTTACAGGCGAAACTTGGAGACAAAAGCAATTCGTGTGAAATGTAGTGACCGGTAATTGATTACAGAGAGGTGTCCAGTGGACACGAAAAGGCAGCCGTGACTGGAGTTTTGCTCTGGAGACTGTGAGTGCACTTGGGTATGGGTACCAAAAAAACACATCAGGAGGCAGGGTTCACTTTTAGAGAGCATTTGGGGACTGGAGGAGGTTGATGTGGAGATGACATTGTTGGGTACAGTTTTGGACACTCTAGGTCTCCCAGCCAGAATGCCCAACCTCCACTCCATTCCCTGATGTCTCCTGGGGACTGTCTCAGTCTCCGCACCCCCACACTCCTTCCTAAACGCAGGCTGATCTTCATGTCTGGCTGGCTCAGCATGGCATTGCCTCATGTACTGTTTTGCATTATCATTTGATTTTTTCACATGCTTCTCCCAAATGTAGTTGTAAATCAACAATGAACACAATTTGCCTCTTACCTTCTCAATGTTGAATGCAGCCCTGTGCATACTTGGTGTCCCCAGTGCCCCTGCCAAGTGGGACTAGTGCGGAAAGGCTCACATTATAACAGCAGGAACGAGAAAGGGGAGGTGGGAGTGGGAGCCCCAAGGGCTGGGAGCTTCTCAGTGCTGACGTGTGCTGGTGCAGGCTCAAGGTCGCCCGCCTCCAAAGGTGGCTGTTCTGAAGAGCAATACCCCTCTCAGTCTGCAATGTCTTGAGCTGTTTGTAAAGATACCATTCTTATGCATGGACGTGAACATATATACTTACTGTTTTTACCTGTTTGGCAACTCAGGTAAATTTTTCTTGCTAGTTGAATTCTCAGAATTGGTATCCAAGTTCAAAGTTCAAACTAAGTCCTCTCTGCCTTTTGATATTGACAATCTGCTAGTATCCTAAGGGCCCTTCAGCCCTAGTAAATTAGCCAATCAGCAAACACTTTTTGATCTCCTTACTCTGTCAGGCACTGTTCTCTGGAGAAAAATAGAAATGCAAAGTTCCCTAAGAGGCTGGAAGGAAGAAAGTTCACATCCACCTGGCTCAGGTCAGACCCTGCTTCACAGAGGAGGTCGTGTTTGCAATTACCCTGTAAAAAAAGAACAAAATTTAATAGACAGAAGTGATGGGGATTGGATCTGCAGGTTCCAGGGGCATTTCCCCTCAGATAAAAAGAACACGAGGTAATCTGGGTTAGGCAGACCACGAGCCACGCGCAGAAAGGTGGGTTGAGACTTCTACACCAGGCCTTGGCTGTGAAGGCAATGGATTTTGGTCAACAGCAAGAAGCTACTGAGTGATGAGAATTACAGGGAGAGGGTTTCATTCACACTGATTATGCTCCACAGTCCCTAGCATTATGCTTTACATATGGTAAGCGATTATTAAATATTTGTCGATTGATCAGTGAACTGCCAAAGCCAGCACTGCTGGTGTCTGAATCTTTTAGAGACTTAATTCTCTCCCTCTTTCTTCTGTGGCATTCAGGCAACATTTATTCTAGGAAATGACTCTGGCTTTAACAGCAAAGGAGAAGAAAAACTCCCAGTAAAACAGAGACCGTCAAAGCAGAACCATTTTTAAGTGGAATGATTTCTCTCTACCCAAACTTTACCGCAAGGCCCCATTAGAGAGCTGCAGAGCCCCTGCACGGAAGAACTATAAATTACAAGACTCCAGACATCAGGGACAGAGAGCCACGGTTCCCAGCGGGGCCGGCTGTACATTTCTCCTTCCCAAGCATCCAAAGCAGATTGAAATCCTGGCTGAGGAGCTTGTGGAAAGAGAGAGCTGAGGCAAAGGGCAAAGGTATTAAATAATACATAGATTTTCACAAAAGATCACTTCTGCTTAAATAGCTGGCTGCTCACTTAGGTGGCCAGGTTCAGGAAGGACAGAGGCTGAAGGGCCAACAGAGGAGGACACAGGGCTGATGCCTCAATAGTGGCACAGTGACCATGTTTCCTGAGCTTTTCAATGACCCAAATTGGAAGCCCAGATTTCTAGGAAGGCTGTAAGGCGAAGACAGTCAGTCTTTGTTTTGTTAACACACACGAAAACATTTTTCCCTGCCCTAGGATACAGTCCCTATCTGGAGGTATAGGTTGCCACTGGGGACACTTCCCCACCTCTAACATTTCAGCAACAGGCTCATCCAAGAGATCCCCTAAGATGCAAGGGTCCCCGTCCTCAGCCTTCTTCAGGAACCACATCCCTACCAACCCTCCGTGCTAGTGCACGCCCATCGACTCAAACCCTGGCCAGCATTGGGAAGGAGGGCTGTAGGCAGCACCCATATCAGCTGCAAGACATAAGTGAGCCTTGCAAATAACTACCTGTCCGTTCACCCAGGGCAAGCACTGATTTACGGTGAACACTCAGTGAGTGGAAAAGAATGATGGCTCACTTTCATTGTAGGACCTTTCTACTTGCACAAGGAGAAAGCAGATGATTGAAAAAGAAAAGCAATTTGTCCTCTGCTGATCATCTGTTGTGTCTAAATTCCTCTGCCTCGTCGTCAAGGATCTACCTTCCAGTGCCTGGCCCACCGCTCACTCACTGGGTTCACACTCTTCGGTGTCTCCTCTACCTCCAGTACAGCATGCCCGCCTCTGTTTCTCTCCTCAGGACGTTCTTCTCTCCCCTCTGCTTTCCAAATCCTTCCCACTCGAGACCCGGTCAAGTCCCAACTTTTCCATGAACCCAACTCTTTCCCCCACCATGAACATTCATGGACTTGGCAGGGAAAGACAGGGCACTATCAGACATTTCTTTTCCTCTCACCGCTTGAGGAGCTTACAATTTTTCTCTCTAAATTACAATTTTTAAGAGGGAGAAAACTGCCTTTAATCTTGTCTCACAGAAGAGTGGAGGACTCAGTGAACACTTGTTAATAACAAGCCCAACCCTATCAGCCCAGTGAGGCCAGCGGAGAGTTGAGGGGAACCTTCAGCTCATTTGAAGAGTTAAGAGCCTTTAAGCTGGCCATCTACTGACTGCCCCATCTCCTGCTCTATCTTTTTATTTTTTATTTCATTGGTGGTTGCTTTGTGACTGTGGCTGTTCCTTTATTCGATGATGACAATAATGATGAATACTTAATATTTGCTGAGCATTTACTGAATACCCAGCCCTGTGTTTAGCACTTAACCCATACGGCCTCATTGCAGTGACAGGAGAAGGTGTCATCATTTCAATGCAGAGGAAACTGAGGCAGAGAATATTAGCAACCTGCTGAGGTCATTCAGCGGAAAGGACAGAGTTAGGACTTGAATTCAACCACCAACCTCCAGAGCTCGAGGTCTGAGTGCTGCATCATCCCTCACACTTCCTTCTACTTTGTACAGTTGCTACAATGACAGGGAAGTCACAAACCTTTCCCTGAAAATATTAGAAATTATTTAGCACTTTATTTTTCTTTGAAGTACTTTCTCCTACATTAACTCATTGGATCTGACAAGAGACCTCTGTGGCAGGCAGGCTGAGCATTTCTACACTCATGAAGAGATGGGCAGATGGATGGCTTGCCTAAGAGTACACACTAGGCCAGTGGGGCCCGGAAGTCATGGAGACAAGAACACGGATGCTGGAGGAGGGGAGAGCTGAGGTCACACAGCCCACCCTCCCTTTCATAGTGCAGCCACTGAGGCACCAACAGGTGATGTGCTCGCTGGTTGCCTGAGAAAGCAGACGATTGAAAAAGAAAAGCAATTTGTCCCCTGCTGATCATCTCACATTGACGTGCTCGGGACTGTGCCACGAGCACACCTGGAACTAAATTGTGCGAATTCTCGTCAAGCTCTCCCAAGGCAGCCCCATGATCCTGAGCATGTGCCCCAAAAATGGACAATGAAAAGGGAGTCTTGGCCAACGCACTGGGACCTCCCACAGGCTGTGTCGCTTCTCAGGGGGTCGCAGTCCACAGGCTTGGAGAATCATGTAAAACACTACATAAAATCACTTGACCAAAGAAATTCTTTAACAACTTCCATTAATATCCCCTTGCAGAACTAGTATTCCATGGGAGTCAATTTGGGAAACAATGCGTAACCATTATATTGGGAGGTATGTATATAAATAAACATAATTCTTTTTTCTGCTCTTGGGAGTAGATGTAAAAAGAAAACAAAACAGTTCCTCTTTTTCTTTCTTCTTACCTCCGAAATTCCCTCTCCTGCCACGATCACCAATTCCATGCCTCACCGTTCTCTGGCTTACAAAGAAACCTACGAGGGGCTACTTCCAGCCAAGATGGAGGTGTAGGTGGACACACTGTGCCTCCTCTCACAACCAATATTATGACAACAAAAATATAGAACCAAAAAAAACAACCAGAACAGATAGAAAATTGAATTGTACCAAGTCCGACAACGATTCACCCAGACTGGTAAGAGGGGCGGAGTCAGCAGCCGGCGGAGAGGGATTGGCAGGAAAAGGCAGTGCCTGGTGGTCCCAGGCACGCAGGCAGAAGTTACCAAGTGCAGGGAGGCAACAAGCAGACCAAGCGAGGTGCCCAAGGTAGCTGACCACGGTCACACATTTGCATGTGGATAAACCAGGCGAAAATGGGCAGCAAGACAGACTGTGCAACACAGGGCCCCACCGCTGGGAAATAAAGCCTAAAAGCACCCATTGAAAACACTTGTGGGGATTGAAGTGCTGGGAGAGAATCTCAGCCTCACAGGAGAGTTTGTTGGAGAGACCCACAGGGTCCTAGAATGTACACAAGCCCACCCACACAGAAGTCAGCACCAGAAGGGCCCAATTTGCTTAGGGAAAGCTGCAGAAGGGACTGGAATCCAAGAGAGAGCGGAGCAAGCGCCATTGTTCCCTCTCGGACTCCGTCCCCACATACAGCGTCACAACTCTGCAACTGGGTTGCCCCATCCAGGTGAACACCTAAGGCTCCACCCCTCACTATGTAACAGACACAACCAGACCCCCCCCCCAAAAAAAATGGCGCAACTGGGAGAACAGATCAAAGCCCCAGAGCTAATTCATCTAAGCGACCAAGAGATAGCAAACCTATCAGATGCAGAGCTCAAAGTACTGGTGATTAGAAAGCTCACAGAATTGGTTGATTTTGGTCGCAAATTAGATGAACAAACAAAGGCTACAATAAGTGAAATGAAGAAAAACGCACAGGGAACCAATAGAGATGGGAGGGAAACTGGGACTCAAATCAATGGAGTGGACCAGAAGGAAGAAAGAAACAACCAAACAGAAAAGAATGAAAAAACAAGAATTCAAAAAAATGAAGGGAGGCTTAGGAGCCTCCAGGACATCTTTAAATGTCCCAACATCCAAATTATAGGGATACCAGAAGGGGAAGAAGAAGAGCAACAAGTGAAAAACTTATTTGAACAAATAATAAAGGAGAACTTCCCCAATCTGGCAAAGGAAATAGACTTCCAGGAAGTCCAGGAAGCTCAGAGAGTCCCAAAGAAGGTGGACCCAAGGAGGAACACACCAAGGCACATCGTAATTCCATTAGCCAAGATTAAAATGAAGGAGAGAATTCTAGAAGCAGCAAGGGATAAGGGCACAGTCACCTACAAAGGAGTTCCCCTCAGACTGTCAGCTGATTTCTCAAAAGAGACTTACAGGCAAGAAGGGGCTGGAAAGAAGTATTCCAAGTCATGAAAGGCAAGGACCTACATCCAAGATTGCTCTATTCAGAGAAGCTGTCATTCAGAATGGAAGGGCAGATAAAGTTCTTCTCAGATAAGGTCAAGTTAAAGGAGTGCATCATCACCAAGCCCTTATTATATGAAATGTTAAAGGGACTTACCTAAGAAAAAGAAGACAAAAAATATGACAGTAAAAAGACAGCAAACTCACAGATATTAACAACCACACCTAAAACAAAAGCAAACTAAGCAAACAGCTAGAACAGGAACAGAAACACAAATGGAGATCACATGGAGGGCTAGCAACAGGGGAATGGGAGGAGGAGAGAGGGGGAAAAGGTACAGAGAATAAGTAGCATAGACAGTGGGTAGAAAATAGACAGGGGAGGGCAAGAATAGTGTGGGAAATGTAGAAGCTAAAGAACTTATGATACATATGAACTAAAGTGGGGGAATGTGGGTGGGAGGGGGTGTGCAGGGTGGAGGAGAATGATGGGGGAGAAATGGGACAACTGTAATAGCATAATCAATAACATATAATTTAAAAAAAAGAAACCTATGAGGGAAAAAAAACTTTCCCTCTCTTACATGAGACAACAGAAAATTAACTCTCTCCAGAGAAGCACCTACACTCTTGCCTGTACCCATACCACATGCACACACGTGTGCCTTGAATTCTAGTGATTTTTGGTTTTGGTTTCGGTTTCTTAGTGTTGTCACATCACTGTCTTTGGTAAGGATCATATCCCCATTGTTCCTTTGAGATTAGTTTGTAAAAGATTCTGTTAGTCTGGTCAGGCTACCATAACAAAACACCATGGGCTGGGTGGCTTAAAGATCAAAAATGTATCTCTCACCTTTCTGGGGTCTGGAAGTTCAAAATCATGGTGTGGGAAGGTAGGGTTTATTCTGAGGCCTCTTCTCTTGTCTGGCAGGAGGCCACCATCTCACTACGCCTGCACCCGGCCAGTTCCTGGTGCAGTGTGCACACTGGGAGGGGGAGGGGCGCACGTGTGTGTGTGTGCGTGTGAGAGAGAGAGAGAGAGAGAGAGAGCGAGCACGAGAATGAGAGGTCCTTTGAGAGTGAGGCTCGAGCATCTTATAAGGACTAAACCCTGCTGGATCGGGCCTCCCCCGTAATGATCTTGTTTAGCCTTAATTACTCCCTTAGGGGCCTCACCCCCAAACACAGCCACACTGGGGGTTAGGGCTTCAGCATCCGGATTTTGTGGGAACACAACTCAGTCCATGACATGGTTGGAGGATATAATGATGGCGGCAACAAAAACCACGTTTATGGTGACTACAGAGGTCTCAGTGGTAGATCGAATTTGATTTTAAAAACTGATGAAAGGAACTTGAACGAACTGTTCACATCCTGCTGCCTCACATCCTTTTCCCAAGTTGGGGGGTGGAAATAAAGAATTTCCATGGATTGTAACAGCTATGTCTGAAAATTTTAATCTCTTATGAACTGAAGTAAGGTGGCGAATTTATATTAAGATATAAATAACTAACGTTCTTTCCTCTGAGCACATCTTTGTGGCAGAGGGAGACTGGAAAGCTGAGGAAGTAGAGTAGGAGCAGGCTGAACTTCCCAAGGACAGACCCACCCTCTGCACCCAGGGAGCTGGCTGAGGGGGCCAGCCACACTCTCTGGTGGCCAGAGCTTCTCCCCCTGACCCCTGTGACCGACACAGGCAGCCCTGGGGGCAACCACAACCTCTCCCCTGGGCCTCACCCCCACTCACCTGCCAAGTGCAGCCAGCCTAGCAGGTGCCTGGGAACACAGGGAGAGAGGAAAGGGCATGTGGGCTGGAAAGGGCACCGCTCACTGGGGGACTGAGGGCGGCCTTCAAGGTTCTCAGAAGGACCTCACTGATCACTTCCTCCCTCATTATTTCAGGATTATTGTAATTTCATGCAAACACTCCTTCTTCCCCACGCAGCTTCTGACGACCACGTTCTTGTTTGGTGCTGGCCCCCAGCAATGCTAATAAACGGCTTCCGGATCATTTTTATTCATTTTGCACATTTCACTCACAGTACTTCATGTGACTTATGTAGCCCCTGCAGCTCATATTTCTATTTGAATTGCAGGGCAAGTAGTGAGTTTTAACATTCCAACTGCACACACATTCTTCTTTCCCTCGAAATGAAAGATCATTTGAACTTTGAATTGCATTAGCATGACATTTTTCTACTAAATTACCCTGGCTGCACTCGATGCTTGAAAAGAAACAAACCTCTTTTAACTCTATAGGCTGTGTGAGTGAATAAATAGCGGAGGAGACGCCAACAGAGAGAAGGAGGGGGACAGCCGGCGAGGCTGGGCACCCCCGGCCCCCACCATGGGGAGCCCATCTGTGACGCTGGCCAAGGACTGGGAGCCATCAAGGTCCCACCCATGCCAGCCCAGGGTCAGGTCATTAGGATGGATGGGGGAGAAAGCTAATGGTTCTCAGCAGCTGTTGCTTTGCAGAAAAAATGAGGTGCCACTTCCCCTATTGCTTTTAGAAAGTAATGTTTGCTTCTTCTTGTATTATAATTGTAGGAAATGTTCATTGTGGGAAATCAGGGAAACACAAAAAGAATAAAGAAGAAAATGAAAACCGCCCATACTCTCCTCACTTAGACAGAGAAACTATAGCTTCCGGGGTGGCATTTCCTAGGTCTTTTTGGGGGAAGCAGGCAGAGCCCCACTCCACTGTACACGTACATGGCATAATTTTGTTTCTTCTCCATAAATTCTAAGAAATATATAATTGGAGTCATACGCACCGATCTGAACCTTTTGCACTCGACATTTCTGCGTGCACGTCCCCCATTTTTACGTGACTCAGACTTGCAATGGCTGCGCTGCGAGTTCTCACAGGAGCACATCACAGCTGACTTTATCACTTCTCTGCTGGTTTCCACCGATGCCGCTTCCAAGGCTGGTGTTCATAGACAGTGTTGTGATAAATATCTTTTTGAAAGCTATATCATTTGAAAACTGATATTAGCTACCACTTTTTAAGTACCTACTATGGGCCAACCACAACACTTACCAGAGAATATGTATAATATTAATATGTCACAGTGCAATAATCATAATATATACTATATTAGCCCTTGTAATCTCCCTTAGAGGTGTTCATTATTCTCCACGTTGCGGGCAGAGACTTTGAGGTGCGGGGTGAACCAACCGGTGCAGGGCCACCAGGCAGCCAGGAACGACTCCGGGCCGGGGTCCCAGCGACACAGGACTGCCACGCCCGTGCACTCTCACCCGCTCTGGGCATCACCCCCACCCGCTCCCAACTCCCAAGGCCTTTGTCTGAAGGTGGCAGGAAAAGGTGTTCAAGGTCACCTACAAAAAAAACCAGCTCTGCCTCAGAACTCTCCGTTGGCACCAGGTCAGCATTCCAGGAGCTCAGCGTGGGCTGGTGGCTGGCCTCCGTGGAGGACAAGCGCTGACTTTCTAGGGGATGGTTGTGGGTACGGAGAGTCTGCTGTGGGCGACACAGGCACAGCTCCCTCAGCTGCTCACTGGCTGCGCAGGGGCCGGTAGAAGACGCTTGGACGGAGGCTGCAGACTCAAGTACTGCTGCGTGCAGGGCGAGGGGGCCCCAAGAGGAAAGCAAATGGAAAAAGAAGTGGTATCCCCTTGACACTTGTTAGCACGCAAACCCAGTGATGGGCCTGACCTTTTCTGCTTAAGGAGATGGTGTGGGACCCACCCCCGCAGGTTGGCAGGTAAGTGCATCATTCCTACCAAGCGAGTGGCTGGCAATAAGCCAGCGTCTGGGTGGATGCGTCTTAGTTACCCTGCTAGAGGCGCACAGAACCGTTTACATACATGGAACTCTGCAATAAAGAAGCCATCTCGCACTCTCTTCCTCCTCAAGATCTATGCAAGGCAGCCGTGGCCTTCAGTGGGATGAAAATGGGGTGCACGGGTACCCCTCTTCTACACCAACCCCCAAAAGGAAGGTCTCAATTTGACCCCCATGGCTGCCAGTGCCGTGCAGGGGGTGGACACAGCGGTGCTGCTCCCATAATTCACAGCCTCTGCGCAGGGCCACCGGAGAGCTGGCGGTGCCTCAGCCCGCGGGTCTGGGCTATTTCAGGATGCCTCTTTATTCCCCTCCCAAACTCTGTGAGGTAGGAGCCGTATTCGGCACAGAAATACAAGCTCGACCTGAGCTCAGCCTGGAAGAGTGAGCCCAGTGTTTGCGGCAGAAACATGTAGTGAGGACCCAGCCTGCGACGGAGCTGGGGCCTGCGACGCATCTTGACCACTGCCCATGACTTACCTGACCTCTGGTAAGTCAGTTTCTTCTCGACAAAATGAACCCATGTACTCATTCATTTAGTTTCATTCAGGTATTGACCGCCTGCCATGCTGAGAGCAGGTCACACCTGTTAAGTGGTCACTGCATGATGGCGCCATGGTCAGTGCAGTGTAAACAATGGGCCGTGAGACAAGCATGACGTCTGCCTTTGTGGAGTTTGCCATCCAACTGGAGATAACTGAGAAAACACTGGGAACAAGTAACCATGCAAATGCAGATTGGGGTCAATGCCATTACGTAAACAAACAAAATGCAACAAGAATAAGGAACATCAGGATGATACCCAGCAAAACATCTAACATTACTACATACACTATACACAATATTGTTACTGCTACTTTTATTAATTGGATCTCCACTGGTCCTCCTTGTCCCTTGAATTCTCTGTAGAGGAAACTTCCACCTCCAATCCCATTCTTTTCAGACATCTGAAATCCACTCTGAAATGCCTGTCAAACTCCTCAGGGACTTTCCTCTAATCCTCCCAGCTCCGACCTCTTGTTCTCTCAGTTCATAGATCATCCCACCACCTCGTGCGTGCTCCCTCTATAACGTTCCTACCGGTCCAGATGGGAAACGCCACCCCGACCTCGGTCTCACTGGAGATAAATGAATGGGTGAACTGCGTTTAGTAGGCTTTACCGAAGGGGTAGGGGCTCAGTGGCAGGGGCTGTACGTGACAGCAAAGCCAAGAACTAAAAATTGAGTGCTAAGCATTTTCTCTCTAAAATGCCCTTACACTCTTCAGGGGCCACTTCACTCCATGTACTTTGCAGTCTACCATGATCCTTTTTGAGGAAAACAACCCTTATCTCTCTTTTATTGTCCTTGCAACTGAAAACATCTATGTTCTCAGAGTTTCATCTTCTAGCAACATCTTATCAAGATGTCTTTTCAAAGGCAGTGTTCTCCCAGAAAGAAATTCTGCTGTAAACTGATTATCTATATATTTTTTTAATTTTTAAAATGATTTTATTTATTTATTTATTTTTAGAGAAAAGGGAAGGGAAGGACAAAGAGAGGAGAGAAACATCAATGGGCAAGAGAGATACATAGATCAGTTGCCTCTTGCATGCCCCCAACCAGGCACCTGGCCCACAACCCAGGCATGTGCCCCAACTGGGAACCGAACCTGTGTCCCTTTGGTTCACCACAGGCCAGCACTTAATCCACTGAACCACACCAGCCAGGGCATGATTATCTATATATTTTTAACTCTACTTTATTGTTATTGCCATGATTAGTGTCATTAATAACATTAGGATTAAGCCTGACACATGAGGAAAAGGCTTCACAGATGTAGTCCCCATAAATTCATTTCCTTGAACTATGAGGGTGACACCCATGTTTCTCAGAGCAGACCTCCCCTGGAGCCCCCACATACCATAAAAGGGGTAACAACGAGGCTCTGCCTGCTTCACTGTGGTCCAGTTCTACACCATCTGTTCTCTCCA
Organism: Anoura caudifer; assembly: GCA_004027475.1. Taxonomy (NCBI): domain Eukaryota; kingdom Metazoa; phylum Chordata; class Mammalia; order Chiroptera; family Phyllostomidae; genus Anoura; species Anoura caudifer. Next base: position 16,636 of record PVKU01004291.1, on the reverse strand, counting down.
AGATTAGCTACTTAAATAAAGCACCTAAGACTCGGAGCTTGAGGATCCAGTCTTCCTCCTCTCTGTTCTTCTTTCTTTCAAAAATTAGATTCCCTAAAATGCCTTTTCCCTAAGAACTCAACAGTAAATCACTCTAGGACTTTAATGAAGCTTTTGAAAGCCCAGAGCTCACCAGAACCACTGGGCAGAGCACAGAAAGAGAAATGAGCTTCCCAGACACGCTGAGTCCAAGGGTATCCATGAATTTGACCCAGCACCTGCCTACCATACTCGTGGAAAATGAAGTCTTCTGAGTTCCTTAGAAGAACACTCCTTCGCACATCCCAGCCCATAAGGCACACATAAGGTAGAGTTCCTCCTCCCTCGTCCTAGTGATGGGTTCAGTGACCCAATAGTTTCACTTGACTCCTAAGGGGTAGGAGCTCTCTTTTTCCACTGGATTTAACCCTGAGAAGATATCAGGCCTGGAACTGCAGTCATGAACTTCCAGAGACCACCATGCAGAAGCAACATGAAGGAAAAAAGACTTGAAAGCGACGCCAGGCCTGGTGCATACAGGCTTACAGCTAGCCAGCCCTATCCCTAGACTTGTCAGTTACTTGAGTTACTCCACATCCTCTTTTGCTTAAAATATTTTGATCAGTTTTGTTTTGTTTCCCATGAAAAATACAAGTCTTACTAGTTGTGCAGATCCAGTGGTAGGTCAGGAATCTGCCTCCTAATCCAGCCCGTTCTTGCTTTGGGACCCAAGGGGAGATCATGCTGGGGCTGCTCCTATGGCTGGAACAAGCGTTTGCGTGTGTTTGGGGACAGGACATGAGCCACATTTGCTCCAAGCAAAGAGACAGAAGCAGAAATCTAGTGTCAGAAGCAGGCAGAACCCGACCATGTGTCCCTTGGTATGTCTGTTTGTCAATCACATTCAAAAGCTTTTACTGAATTTGACCAAATTTTCTATAAACTAAATCAAAATATTCCTTCAATTGCATTTGTGACTCTGTCTGCTCTCTTTAAACAGAATATCAGATAATATTGTACCATTAACACATGGTGATACCTTCTATAATATGGTCGCTGTCCACCCGAAAGAAATGGTTTGCCGAGAGGAACAGGGGTTAGTGAACCAAACTGGGCCGACTCGGCTCTACAGCCCAGGCCCCGGCAATGCTACTTTGCTGCAGAGAAAGGCACCAGCCAGCCAGGGGGTTTCGGCAGTTAACAAGCTACTTAGTGAGCGACTCCACATTTACTTTTATCCTAAAACAACATAGAATCTCATTTCTTTGTTAAAGTGTGGAAAATTTGGGTGTGATTTACTTTCTGCCCATTTCATTTATGATATATCTGTGTAATTTTTGTGTTTGCCTTATGTAATCATGTTGATGTTCATAGGTCACTTAGTGGCCACTATTTGGGAGGAACATTACCTTTCGGATGGACTATTTCCAATGTGACTTTTGGATGCTGTATATCAAGGCACAAGAGCTCACGCTCATGGTGTCTAATCCTTTTTAATAACTTTACCAAGGTATAGCTAATATGCAATAATGACACTTCTTAAAGTGTATGATTTGGTAAGTTTTTACATGTGAGAGTACCTGTGAAACCCTCACCTCGACTGAGATAATGAACCTATTCATCAAAGCCCGAATCTTTGTTCTTCTTCCTTGGTGATCCTGTCCCTCAGACGACGCCCCGTGCTTTGCATCCTCAGGCAGCCACTGATTTGTGTTCTTTCACTGCAGATTATTTTGCGTTCCTAAACTTACATAGTGCATACTCTTCTGTGCCTGGCTTCTTTTATCTGGCACACTACTTTGCAAGTTATCCAAGTTGTATGTTATGTCACTACTGTATTCCTTTTTATTGCAAAATCTCATGCCATGGTTTATTATTATTCATTCACCTGTTGATGAGCAGTTGGGCTGTTTTCAGCTTTGAACTATGACAAAACAAAGCTGTTATAAACATTTATGTACAAGTCTTTGTGTGAACACATGTTCTCATTCCTCTTGAATAAAACACCTAGAAGTAGAATAGTTACATCGCAAAGTAGGTGTATGATTGACTCTTTTTTTTTCCCAAGGACATTTTTTTCATTGCCTTTAGAGAAAGAAACATCCATATGCAAGAGAAACATCTATTGGTTGCCTCCTCTATATGCCTGGACCAGAGATATTATGTGCCTGAACCAGGGAGTGAACCCACCCCAGCTGGGGATCTAACCTACAACCTAGGTATGTGCCTTGACTGGGAACTGAACCCACAACCTTTCAGTCACAGGACACAGTCCAACCAACTGAGGCTCACCAGCCAGGGTTGATTGACTCTTTAAGAAATAGCCAAACTGTTTTCCAAGGTGTTTGTACTGTTTCACGTTCCCACCAGCAGCTGAGCATTCCACTTCCTCCTCATCTTCTCCAGCACTTAGTATAGTCAGTCTTTTTAACTCAGGATTTTCTAATAGGTGTGTAATAGTATCTCATTGTGCTTTTAATTTGCATTTCTCTATTAAATAATGATGTTAAGCATATTTCCATGTGCTTATTTACCAACAATATGTTCTTTGGTGAGGTGTCCATCCTTTAAACTGTTTTTTAACTGAGTTTTGAGAATTCTTCATAAATTTTGAATCCAAGTAGTTGCTGATTTGTGAATGAATGCTTCTGGTCTATGGCTCACCTGTTTATTCTCTTAACAGTGTATTTTGAAGAGCAAAAGTTCTAAGTCAAATATACTAAGTTCTAAGTTAGATATATTAAGATTATACTTTTTGTATTATATCTAAGATAGCTTTCCCTAATCCATAGTCATGAAGATTCTTTTCCATGTTTTTCTTGAGAAGTTGTATAGTCTGGGGGTTCACAGTCAGGCATATGATTTATATTTATTTGATTTTTATACATGGTGCGAGGAATAAATAGAATTTTCTTGTTGTTTGGGGTTTTGTTTTTGTTTTTGTTTTTTTGTCTGTGGATAGCCATTCATTCCAGCCCAATTTGTCGAAAAGGCTATCTTTTCTCCACCAACCAAATTGCCTTTGCACCTTTGTTGAAAATAAACTGACCATAGAGTAAAGACTATTTCCAGACTCTCTATTAGCCATTCATTCCAGCCCAATTTGTCGAAAAGACTATCTTTTCTCCACCAACCAAATTGCCTTTGCACCTTTGTTGAAAATAAACTGACCATAGAGTAAAGTCTATTTCCAGACTCTCTACTTCATTGCATTGGCATATCTGTCTAACTTTACACATACACCACATTGTGTAATTACCAGAGCTCTATAGTTTCAACGTCAGAGCATGATAAGTCCTCCAGCTTTGTTTTCCTTTTTCAAAGTTGCTTTAGCCAATGTAGTTCCTGTGCATCTCTTCCATAAATTTAAGAATCAAGATATATTAAAGGAGCCCATTGCCCAGTGGGAAAGGGGGTTTGGACAAAACACAAGTTAGCAACCATTAAAGAAATATGAGTATTTCATAATTATACCTCAACAAGTTAAGATGTCTCAGATAAAATGGATATATATTTTTAAGCTCTTTAAAAATAATATGGCAATTAATAATATAGCAAGTGCTATAAACAAATTTGTACCCTTTGATCAGTATTGTTGGCAAGCCAGCTATCCAAAACCAAAAATAAAAACAAAACAAAACAAAGCCCCCTGCCCCAATTTGCAGCATTTGTCAATTTTTGTGGTGTAAATCATCCTGCCTGTCACAGCTGATTTCCAGAGAGCTCAAGAGGTCTGCACAGCGGGCTCTCCCCAGCTGCAGTGGCCCAGCTCCAGCGCACCGCTGCCTTCGATCCTTCTCCTAAAGAATGAACCCTAAATGAAATAATTTAAACAAGAAAAAATCTACCTACATGAAATTGCACATGGTTGCCTATGATAGCAGAAAATGTGTAAATAATAATCTACAGTTTGTTTATCCACTTGATGAAATATCATACAGCCATTAAAATAGGAAAAGAATGGAACAATATAGGAAAACATTTGATGTAATGTGAAGAGAAGAAAGAAGAAAATTTCATGTTCACTATAATTACATTGATGCAAAATATGTATGATTATGGCCAAAATCTCCAGAATACACAAAAATAAAACCTATTTTTGTGACAGTCTTGTGATAGAGAGCAATTTGTTACTCTTTTGTTGAAAAGGCTCTAGAGGCTGTATACACACACACTCACCCACACCAAACAAAGCTGGTCGTAGTCGACTTAATCCCATCTCCAAAGAGAAGCCTTTGCACCCTGGACTTGGCCGAGGGCATCCAGGCACGTGCAGAACTGCTGCTCTAGCAGGCATTCACACATGATTAGAAATCCCGTGAAGACAGTACTTCCCAGAGCTCCTGCAACGGGAACATCCAGGTAGTGAGCCCCATCAGCACCACTCCAGAGGACGGGCTGAAGTGACCGGTGACCATTCAAATTCCTCTAAGGAGGGTAGGTCCGTTTAACTGCAGGCCTTCCGTTGTCTGATCTGACCAGGTCTGAAAGGGGGTGGGGAGGGGAGGGGGTCTTCCTCAGCCGCCTTTCGTTCTCTCAGCCTTCAACCTGTTCTCTAAATAATTCCTGAGAAAATGTTTAACAATATTGTTTAAAGTTGCTCCAAGTTGTTAGCTTGTAGGGCACCCAGGTGTCTCTCCTTCTCTCTGGCCCCAAACAAACACATTCCACCAATTTCCCTCAATCCCATTCAAATCAGCAAAAGTTAAGCGAGTCCAGATTCACCGTCTGGCTCTGGCTGAAGTCTGGGGACACAGTGAGGGATGAAGACTCAGTTTCTGCCTTTGAGAAGTCTGGTATTGTAAGCGAGTCGTGGACCAAAACAGAGATGCATGGGCGTAGGTGCTGCTGCACGTGGCAAGCTGACAAGTCCCTTCCTGGAGCCTTGCCCAAGGAGCCCAGGGACACATGTTGATGGGATCCCCTGGTACCCTTCGATGAAGCCTGCTCCAAGTCTATTAACCTCTCCAGCTTTCTTCTCCATCTGGGCTCCCTTTGCATTCTGCCAAGCTCTGGCCATTCTCTGCACTGACTTGTTCCAAGGCAATTCCAGCTTAAAAGGCTACAGCTTGCTCAGCTCAGCATCAGGTGGCCAGGCATGCCTGCCAACTGGCAGGGGCTTCCTTGCCCTCCCTGCCCTTATCTGTCTCCTCCAAACAGAGCAGGTGGCAGGAACCTGGCAACAGGGAGAGGCCACATCATGTAAAGACCCCAAAGCCTGCTGCAGGAGCCAAGTGCCTCTCACCACCAGTGCAATGAGGAGGAAGAGACAGAGAATTGGGGCAGTTTCATGGCTCCTGGAAGTTCCTGGGGCTCTCCAAATGAAAATAGCTGACGAGAACACAGTACTGATTTCTAGCACAGAAGCCAGAGGAAGACAAGACAAGCAGCAATGCTCTCATCTGAAGGGGGTTGGTTTCCGAGTTGTGAGGATGGGCCTTGAGAGGTCCTCTTCTTCCCTCCTCTGCACAGCCCCGCCTAGGTCATAGGGGCAACTTCACAGCCCTCTGACAGCCTAGACAGTGTAAGGGAGAAGTGGACTGTCTTCCTAGAGATAGAAAATGACAAAGATTAGTTAATTCAACACTAGGGAAAAAATCTTGTTATTTGTGACAGTATGCATGGATTTGAGGGTATTGTGCTGAGTGAAATGAGTCAGACAGAGAAAGACAAATACCACACAATTTCACTTACATTGGAATCTAAAAATAAATAAATAAATAAACAAAACAGAAACAAACTCATAGACACAGAGAACATTTTATTTATTGATTTTTTAGAGAGGGAGAGAGGAAGAAAGAGAGGGAGAGGGTAAGAGAGAAAGAGGGATAGATTTGTTGTTCCATTTATCTATGCATTCATTGGTTGATTCTTGGATGTGCCCTGACCCTGGATCAAATCCATAACCTTTGTGTATCAGGATGAAGTTCTAATCAACTGACCTACCCAGCCAGGGCCAGAGAAAATTTTGATGATTGTAAACAAGAGGGGGGTTAGGGGGTAGGTGAAAGAAATTAAGATGTCAAGTTATAAAAACAGTCACACGGATGTAAAGTGCAGCATAGAGAATATAGTCAATAATATTGTAATAACTGTGTGTGGTGTCAGATGGGTACTAGACTTATCAGGGTGATCACTTTGTAAGGTATATGAATGTCTGATCACTATGCTGTACACCTAAAACTAATAAATTGTGTATGTCAGCTGTAATTGAAAAATTAAAAATTATTTTTAAAAATAGTAATAATTTTTTAACAAACTATAGAAATGATCCCTGAAAGTATAGTCTTAAAAAAATAGTAATATTTTTTAAATGTAAACAACAATAAAAAGAACACCAGGAAACAGAGACTGTATTCAGAGAGTTCCTCTACCTCCTTCTCCAGGAAAGACCAAAGGAAGTGAGCTCGCTGCAGGGGCGTGGGGCAAACACAGTGTGCACGTGGATGGAAGGTGCAGGGTGGAACAGCGCCACTCAAACTCACTGGAACCAAGTAGCTGGATCAAAATTCCTCAGATGTGCACATTGCCCTCAGATACAAAGAAATGTGTGTCACCATGTCGTGACTCTTCTATCAGCTACTTCTTCCCCAAGAGAGCTCACCGGACTTGATTCCTCAGAAAGACCACACAATGTGAGGTCCTACCAGGTGCACAGAGTGCTCTGTGGAAACCGATCCCGTCCAGTCCGAGCTGCAAGTGGACCAAGTACACAAGGAGTCAGTCCCAACACACTCAAGTGCGTGCTCACTCAACGGTGTTACCTGAGGTTGCGGACTGTATATTGCCTGTGCTGGTGGTGAGCTTGGTACACCAAACAAAGAAAGTCATCGGAAGGTACTTATAAACCATTCAGACTTGGGTAGATGGGTTTTAATTAGATGAAGGAAAAAAGCAAAGCTCATTCCCATGGAAACCAGCTTTCATCTCTCTACATTATCTCCTGCCGAAGACTTCAGTCCTGATGGCTTTGAATGGCCCTAAACAGCACTCCAAATGTGGAGATAGTTCATCTAAAGATAAGTGGACTTATTTTTACATGTGGGCCACAGCACAAGTATTTTATAGCTACTGTTCAACAAGAAGCAAGACTTTAGCTGGAGGTATTTCAGGTGCATCAAAGAAGATTGCTCCTACTTTCCCCTACCTGGCCCCCCTGCGCATGTGATCGTTGCACCAGTGTAAGATATGTTATCTTTTCAAGGGATCGTTTATGTTGTTTCTGTATATTTTAAGTAAAAAGCATTCAACTTCTAAGCCAGGCATTAGACATCATAATAATGACACTACACTTACTGAACTCTTGCTATGTCACTCTCTCAAGTCATCTTTTCAAATACCTATGAAATAAATGTAGTTATTATCCCTCATCGTATGTATAGAAAAGCTGGGGTTCAATATCTACCCAGAATTTCACAGCTGGTAACTGTGGAGGGTGCAACTTGAACTTGGGGCCCTGTGGTCCTGTTTCCCTAGAACCTGAAGATATTGCCCATCTCTCCAAAGAAATTCCCACATTTATTTTTACTCCTCCTCCTCAGTTCTTACTCCATGGCTCAGAAGGGTTGAATTTGACCTAATTTGTTTATTAAATTGTGCATTTATTCAACAATAACATATTCAGTGCTTTCTATGTGCCAAGAACTGACTAAATACAAACAGAGCAGACACCGGTCATGCCTCTGGTACACACACAGTCTAATAAGAGGACAAACAGGGCATAAAAGTTTTAATCCACTTTTCTTCCTTTGAAAAGAAAAGTAACTATTGGGTCAGTTTGTGGATGCCCATCATTTTCTGATGGGTAGATCCATACTATTGCAAGTAATACTTAGCAGTAGCCAATGTGACAGGCACATGTCCACAGGGACCTCCCCTTTGTCATGGTACCCAAAAAATGATGGCTAACGATGTCAGCCACCAGAGATACTGGCCTACCCAGATTTCTAGTCCTTTTCTCACTGTAACCGAGGCTTCCTTTGGAGGTAGGCTGGAGCCAGCACTTCCTCAGGAGACTAGAACTGGTCTGTGGTGGTGCCCAGATTCATTCCGGCCGCCGCCACCTCACTGTACCCTGATGTGCCCAATTCCTACCCTATGTATTTTAAGACTATCTCATCATTATAACCATCTTTCCACTTATTTATTCATGAAGCCATCACTTAGTAAGGTCTCATTATATGATAGAATTAATTGTCCATTCCCTGTTCTCAAAGAGTAAAAATAAATAAATGCCTAAATATTATGATAGAAATGATTCGGGTAATTGTGAGGTGAGTACAAAAATCACATTCACCCGTGTTTCATAGTTTTCAGAGCGTAGGTCTTTTGCTTCCTCGGTTAAATACATTCCTAGATATTTTATTCTTTTTGATGCTATTGTAAATGAGGTTGTTTTCTTAATTTTCTTTTTAGATACTTTGGTTTTTGTATATAGAAATGCAACTGATTTTGTGTGTTGGTTTTCTATCCTGCAACTTTACTAAATTCATTTATTAATTCTAACAGTTTTTTGTGGAGTCTTTCAGGCTTTTCTACATATGAGATCATGTGATCTGAAACAAATCATTGTAACTCTTTCTTTTCTGGTCTGGGTGCCTTTTCTTTCTTTTTCTTTCCTAATTTCTTTGGCTAGGATTTTCAGTACTATGTTAAATAAAAGTGGTAACATTGCCTCGTTCTAGGTCTTATGTTTGTGTCACTACTACTAATAAAATAATAACAAAAAGGGTAGGAGGAAATTTGGGAGATAGTTGATATATCTACATGGAGTGGATTGTGGTGATGGTTTCATGGGTGTGTACTCACCTCTAAACGCTTCAAGTTGCGTACATTGACTATGCACAGCATTTGCATGTCAATCACGCTTCGATAAAGTACTTTAAAAACACACACATTCACATTCAGGTTTAGGTGGCTAAATAGTACTATTTCCAGGATCATTTCCTTTTTAAAAGGGGACTGCAGAAAAAAGCCACCTTTAACCCAAGGGACAGAGTCCTCATTGGCCCAGCCACTGAGGCAACGTTGAGCTGTGGGTGTGGTTTGGAAGGCACTGGGAGACAGCCACCTTCCCAGGGACAGCCAGCTTGGACAAGGGAAAAGACAGCCTCTTTCACAGGAAGTCGAAACCTAACAATCACAAATACTTCATGCTCTTTCTCCCTCTCTACCAGCTTGAGAGGTATTTGACATCCAGTTAAGAAACAGAGAGGCACCATGTCCCTGGGTCAGATGAAGAGGTCTCTTTTCTCCAAAGCCTCTGCACACCAGCCTCGCTGCAGGCTTGACCCCCATGCCGGCCCACTCCCCAGCCAGCCTCCACCTGGTGCCATGGCCTCTTTCCTTGGCTCCACTTCCAGGCCCAGGTGCTTGCTCTCTGACCATCACAAATGATTTAGACCCAAGAGAGCATCTTTGGTAATTGGCCTGAGCAGCACACCACCTGCGGCCTATACACTTTTTATTCTCCATCCCACAGACACCCCTGCTTTTCAGGCCTCTGAGTTTGGAAGTGATTTCTGAACCACCACTTAGTGTGCCTCAAAGCCCAGGAGGTGGAGGGGGCCATGGGGGTGGGGGTGCAGGCGGCAGCCATCTCTTCCCCTCCCCCCAACTGCTCACTGCTTCTGCCCCCTCCCTTCATCACCTCTGAAACTCCAGCAGGTTCTGAGTCCATGCTCACCTCCTTGGCCAGCTCACTTCCTTCCCCCACTCCATACTTCTTCTTTACTTAGAAGAATTTCCATCTGAAAGGAAATTTTTTTCTTTAAAAAAAAAAAAAAACCCTCCTGAGTTGGGAACACCGCCGATTGTAACTATAGTGATGCATCAATCGAGCCTCAATAATTGCACAGCACAGGGTTTACTGTTAGGGCTGAGCTACCTGCCAGAAAATGGCAGCAATCAGGCTATTGGCAGCAGACAATCAGGCATCATTTGTAATTCTTTATAGCTGCATGTCTCCGTCCTGGAATTGGATGCTAATCAATCAGTTGTCATGGCAACCCAGCATCCCACAGCTATCAATACAGGGAAAAGATGGGAGAAAATAGGAGGGCAGTGAGTGCCATAATTCTTGGAAGGGAGTGCCAGGTGCCCGCAGTAGGTGCCAACCCATGAGAAGCAAGACCAGGAAAGAGCTGGAGACCCCAAGAGGAAAACATCATAGCTGGTCCAGGGAAAAGCTCTTGTCTTAGTCAATGAGTAGAAGCAAGTGGGTGATATTTGGGTCACCTCATTGTCCTTGGATACCAGTTGAGCTTCCAGGGACAGGCAATACATAAACAGTTTGCAGGGGGCAGGGGAGGTAAGCTCTAGTGATAGAAGAGAAAGGGAGATTGATTATCCAATCAGCCAGCAAATGTTTAGGGAGTACCCCATCCGTGTGAGGCTCCTCATGTGGCAAATACTTACCGCCTGGTCCAGGCCATCCAACAGAGTGATACCGTCTTTAAGGGACACTATGGGGAGATCAGATGCAGAGCCTCCAGTGTGACCCAGCATGATGAAGATGATGGATGAAAACCATATGCCAGGACTGAGCGAAACATGCTCGCCTGCTTTGTATTAAATTCCAACAACACGGGGAGGTAGGCTTTGCTGTTTCTAATTTACAGCTGAGGAAACTTTGGCATTGAATGGTTGAATGAGGGGCCAAACATCACACAGCCAGGAAGGGCCGGGGCAAGACTACTTGTAAAGCTGAGGCCTGGCCTTCACCCAGCACCACGGACAATGACCGCTCTGCAGCTGGGCGGCTGGGAGGGTCAGATTCACTCGACTCTCAGCACCTCTGAAAACCACACAGGGAGTCCAAAGACAAGGTTGAGTACAACACAGATTTATGAGTGGCTTTGGCAGTGATTCAGAAACATGCCCCAGAGATGTCAGTTCAGCTCAGTGCGACCCTGGGAAAGTCATTTTGTCGCTTGTGTCCTTGTGTTGCAACCCTTCAAGGCCAGGCAGGTCCATGGTATTTGTGCAGATGGAATAATATTCATGGAGCCATTGGGATGTCTGGCACGCCTTTATCCACGGATGGGTGAGCCACGCACCCTGCAAGCTGCATGTCTCCCTGCATGTCACACATTTCATGGCCCTTGCTCCCCAGCGTGGCACCCATCGTGGCACCTGTTCCCTTTCATGTCTCTCATCATCATCACCCCCAGCAAGGAGTCCCTACCTCTTTAAGTGCTAGAGGGGAGCAAAGCCTGCAAGATGCCAGCAATTGCATAACATAACATAATTCTGCACACGCGAGCCCGCTTCATGTTATGGGAACAGGTTGTCAGACCAGTCTCAAGGCTATGAGAACACTACTTATCAGGCTCCTGCAAGGCTATGGGAACACTGCTTCCCTTAGCTACCCAGACACCTGGGTGAGGAAGCCAGACTGCCTCCACTTACCCTACAGTCCTCAATTTCCCTTTCTATGAAATGAGGACTCTTTCAAAGACTGGTAATGTTCAGATGAGACAGGGTCCATCTCTAAGGATAGTTCCGAGCCCAGAGTAGGTTTTCCACTCCTTCTTTCCTTCCTCAACTCTCCAGAGGTACCCTAGATCTAGTCTGCACCGGCAAGCAGTCTCCTGGAGTGGAGTAGTCTGTTCTAGAAGGCTTCCTAAGCTTTCCAAAATGCAACCGGAATAAATTAAGAATGTGTTGGCTTCTACATCCTTAGTGTCAGGTCCTGAATCAGTCAGGGTGCTCCAGAGAAACAGAACCCATAGGAGAAGTATATGAAGAAATTTACTATAAAGAATTGGCTCATGAATTATAAAGGTTGACCAGTCCCACGATCAGCCATCTGCAAGAGAGAGACTCAGGAGAGCCAGTGGACTGACTCAGGCCAAGGCCAAAGACAAACGGACAGGAAGGGCTGAATTCCTTCTCCCTCCACCTATGGCTCTAAACTGCAGCCCTCAGCAGACTGGGTGATGCCGGCCCAAACCAGGGAGGACATCCCCTCACTGAGTCCACCAAATCTAATGCCGCTTTCATCTGGAGATATCCTCACAGACACACCCAGAAACGATCTTTAGGCCAAATCTCTGCACCCCATGAGCCAGTCACATAACATTAGCCATCACGAGCCTCCTAGACTCCCTCACCTTCATTTTTTGGGAGGCTTCGAAAGAGAAGGTCAAATGCCCCCCAACCCCAAGAATATCCCCCTCCCAGCCCCAGGGCCAAGCGCACCTCATCTCTGTGGGACAATAACACTGTGATGAGACTTGGGCCCATCAGGCAATTCCTAGCATGACGCTGTGGCCTTACCAAAATGACATGTAGACACTGTGAGTGGGAATCAAGTTAATGTATCAAACTGTTCTTATTAAAGGAATTGCATACTTTACATGATGGGTAAAGTGATTGCATACTTTACATTCTTTTTTTTTTTTTTAACTGAGGTGCTACCTGGGCATGTTTGATGACACACAGCTTTCTTGTCAAACTCTGTGAGCTTTGGTGCAAACATTTTATGGCCCAAGAAGAGGCTTTCCAAAGCGGTATGCTAGAGTCCTATGGCTTGGTTGGTTGGAGCATTGTCTGATACACTGAAAAGTTTCGGGTTTCGATCCCCAGTTGGGGCATGTACAGGAGGTGACCAATCAATGTTCCTCTCTCACACTGATCTCTCTTCTCTCTCTCTCTCTCTCCTCCCCCACTCCCTCTCTCTCTCCTCTCTCTCTCTCTCTCTCTCTCTCTCTCTCTCTCTTCCTCTCCCTCTCTCTCTCTCCTCTCAGCAATGAAAACAAAAATGTCCCCAGGTGAGGATTAAAAAAAATGTAGTATGGTAAAAAAAGTGTAAGCCTTGGTTCCATCCCTGTTTCTGCCATCAACCCTGAGCTCTGCAACCTTATACAAGGGGCGCCCTGGCTGAGCCTCAGGCCCTCACCTGTGGATGAAGGCCCGGCACTTCCAAGATGTCCTCTGCAGAGAATCTGCATATTCATGCACAACGTGGCAAAGGTGCCCTTACATTCAAAGGTTAGCAGGTCATGGGGGGAGAATGCTTTCATCACTAAAATGGTCAAAAACAAGTTTGAGAAACACTGAGTGAAGCCAGGTTTTTAGGTTTCCCTACTGAATGAACTCCTGGGGCTTTCACAAGGCTATTGGGGGCGGGGGAGGGGATCTAAAATGCCATGTTTGCCAGGTGTGTTTGGACCTCGAAACCGTTTTTTGTTTTTGTTTCATTTGTTTTTGCCACTGGGCATTTCTAAAGGCTTGTGTTCCCAGAATCAGACTTGAGAAAACACTGAATTAAAGGCCCCCTGAGCTCTGTTTGCACTGACAACACACGGGAGTAACGGGGTGCTCCTTGCACGAATCTCCGCTCGCTCCGGGGAAGCGAGGCAGCCTTCTAACGAACACGGCAGACCCCGTGTGTGCTGGTGTGGGAAACTTCCAACATGCTCGAATAAATGCAAAAAGCAAGATGCGGAGTTTATAAGAGGCCCCCTTTGTGTGCGTGAGCTGATGCCGCTGTAGGCGAGCTGCCGCAGGGCAGAGTGAACGCAGGACCACGCAGGGCCACTTTCTCGGCCCCGTGTAAAAAACTCTTTACAGCCAATTCCTCGAGCCGTGGCACTGCGCACCAAGATCAAGGGCACTTTTATTTTTCATCTTATACCATTAGCTACTGTTGGAATTTTTTTAACCAGGTCTTGTATCATTTTTATAATTAAAAAAAGAAAAGCTGAAATTCAAAAAGTTCTTTAGAAACCCTTTTAGCTTGAGTTCCATAATTCCGTGGTTTCCTGAACCCCACATCGAGGCTAAGTTAAGTCCATCTTCCTGAGGAGAAAGGGCCCAAGTTTTACATCCTGGGATCCTCTAGAGCGCAGACACTTCCGAGCCATCCAGCCCGAGCCTGTGGCGGAGCTGGGTACATGGGCCCCCTGAGGAGTTACTGGGCCCTCTCCTTGGGGCCCCTTGCTTACGGGCAGCATCTGGGTCTCCAGGAGGCAGAAGAACCCCACCACAGAGGTTAGAATAGAACTTTGAGTCCCACCATGGGCAAACATTAACAGACAAACCACAGTTAAGTACAAAATCCTAGAATCCAAAAATACCTGAGCTGGAAGCATCACTCTGCAGAGGAGAAATCTGAAACTCCAAGGAGGGACATGGACCACCACACCTCCTGCCTCAAATCACAGACTCCTGCTGCTGAGTCCAGGGGAGTTTCCACCGTGTGACATTTCTTTCCAAAACAGAGGATGCTCCTCCTGAGCTGCCCTCGCGGAGACTGGAGGACACTCCCGGCTCCGACAATGACCAAAGCTAGACACAGTGGACTGAGGAAACAAAGTCCAACCAGAAAAGGCAGAGAGGAAATGAAGAGAAGACAAACCTGTTCAGCTAATTTAGCTCAAATTGGAGCTCTTGGGGAAAGGGTACGAAGGTGAAGAAACAGAAGCAGCCGCAAATCAAAAATCAACATCAATTTCTACCAACCGACAAAGGAAACTGGGGAGAAAGATTTCACCAGCTGCTTTTGGTGTCTGTTCTGCATACCCGTGTGTGACTAACTTGCTGTCAAGTCACCCGTGTCGAGAACCTAACGGTAGAGGGACAGCGCAGGAGCAGCGACAGCGGACAGTGAGCTTCTCCACGGCGTTGCCGGAATGACGGAGGCCTCCAGTCAGTGCCAGAACTGCTGTTATTTCACAGTGCTTACAGGGGGCTGGACAAACAGCGCTGCCCGCCTCCCTGCCTTGTTAAACGGAATGTGCCGCACACCACTGCAGCTTTCCCTCAAGTGTTCTGCTTGTTTGTTTGTTTGTTTTTGCATCCAGAAAAGAAGTCCTTTTTCTGAGGTTTTACACAGAGCTGCCCTTGGACCTGCGGACATAAAATGGGCTCCGCCCCTCATTTCTCATCCCCACTTCTGCTCTCCAAGCGGGTTTACAAAGCACCATTGCATCAAAAGAAGCATTATATGCAGAACAGAAATAGGATCTGTGGGAGCGAGATATTTCTCTTTTAACTCCATGTACGTGTAAATCACTCCATTTCTTTTCTTTTTTTACAAATACAGTAAGTTGTTTCTACAACAAATAAGTTTGTTATTTTTGTACCAAGCAAACATGCAGAAGAATCAGTGAGTAAAAGCAGGAAAATGACACCCTGACCCTCATTCCCTCATTTGAGAGGAGCCCAGGGGTATTTGGGGTTGTAATTATTGCATTTCTACGAATGAGAAAATGGATTCCTGGAGAGACTTAACAGACCTGTCCAAGGCCACCCAAGGGGCGAGTGGCAGGACAAGAGTGTGAACTTGGCTGTTCCGGTTCCCAGGCCCCACACCCTCCACTCAGCAACATGGGCCCCTGGCCTTGTGCTGCCGCCCTGAGTGCCAAGCCCAGTGTGCTCTTCACAGAGTCAGTCAGTCTGTTTATCTGTTTGTCTGTCTCTCTTTTTCTCACTATCATTATATCTGCTCCTAGCAATCTCTGTTCCCTTCTAACTTGCTATTTCTATTGTATCATGAGCTGGACAGTCAAACACCAACTCTCCATGCTGCGGAGGAAGAAGAAGGAGGTCCCTCTGTATGCAAGATTGGGGCTCTCCCTCTGAGAAGGCATGAGCCTCAGGCCGTGCTCACCGGGACAGCCCTGCCCGCTCTAGAACCCTCTCCCTTTCCTCCTCATTTCTATCATGGTCCCAAGTGATTGACATAAACTCTGCGATGCACGAGATACATAGGGTCTGCCCACCTGTAGCCAGAGTGCTGAACACAAGCCTTGCTCATGATCTATTGCTTGTGTTACAACCTTAGATTGGTGTAAGAGTGGGAAGAAAGGAAGGAAAGAAGGGAGATGAGGAGATGAGATTTGAAGAACTTTGCTTCCAAGATTAAGTAATAAGGGCAAAGGTGGCATTCATGAGAGGCACAGGCAGGTGGCATGGGATGGTGGCATTGGGGGTGGGGGATTCTTGTGCTCTCTCCCTATAACCTTCATCAGACCCCTAGGTTACCCCACCCAATATACAATCCAAGTACAAACAACATGCCTGTTAAAAAATACAGCTTCTAAAGAAGACCTCTAGCTCCCCCTTCAAAATATTGCCACCCTAAGCCCCTCCTACACAAAAGTTCTGGAATCACCAGCATTCAGGAAATCTGCTGGTCACACTTGGATGGGCTCCTCCCCAATGACAAGTCAAGGCACAGGGATAGATGTGAAAAGGCCCCCCAATGTTTCCCAATGCCGGGAGAAGCCATTTCCTACCCGGCACCCCACACCAGCCTGCTAAGCCCAGGCCCCCAGGGATCAGGCCCCAGAACCTATGGAAGTCCATCCACCCCTTTGCTGCCCCCGGGCCGCTGACATCAGCACAGACGCACAAACCCTCTGTGCCCTTCAACCCTGGGCCTATGCACCACGTATACAGGGCCCAGCACCTATTGTAGGGAATTATTATGCCTGCTAAGGGGTTGAGAGTTAGGGTCCAGACATTGTGGAAATGATGTTTGGGCCTGGTCCTCGGCCTCTAGGCATTAATCTCCTTGCATTGTCCTGCCTTCCTTGCTATCAGATCGTTCCCAAGGGAAGTTCAAAGGAATACCTAAACAATGTACCTATCAGGATGTTTACTGTTGCAA